>JAAAKL020001687.1:0-29532 GCA_010016065.2 Carybdea cf. marsupialis auct. non (Linnaeus, 1758) | reverse complement strand
GAATTTAAATCACTGTTAAGGGGAGACAATTCAGCCATGCCCTCCTTCTTTGAATAACCATAAAAACCTTAAATTTCCTTCGTTTAATCTCTTCGTATTAGAAATTTATCCATCGTATACTAACAAAAAAGCTCAGTTTGACACTCAGTTAAATCTCGAATCTCGCCCCTTTAAATTATATTTGAAAGTATATCTTTTTGTTTCAAACTTCTTTTTCTGTCAGTGCTATGGTGCTGTTTCCTGGCTTTGACAGCTATTTATGATGTTAATTGACATTGAAGTGTGAAAAGTAGGGTAGCACTCATGACAATTGATGAAAATGACATACCCACTAAATACTGTATAACAAGTTGAAAACAATAAGAACAGAATGCCTACAACAGAAAGGACGATTTTTCAGAGGGGCCGAGCCCCATATAGCATTTTTCAGGGGGCATCGATCCCTAAGCCCCCCGTAGTCGGCGCCTTTGCCCTACTATGTGCACCCAACTTTACTTCGCCCCGTCAAATCTCCTCTCTTGGCCGCCCTCTTGGGATGCCTACCATTTCCAATTTTCAACTTTGCATAATTATGCAAGTCTTACGAGGTCGCTGGAAAGGATTATTTCCCCCGGTCGATCAAGGGTACGTCTTATTTTCAGAATTCCGATGTAAACATATCTTGACCAGGCACGTAAGACATTGTGGGGATGCCAGAAGACATTGTTTGTGGTGCAACAAAACGCTGAAGGAAGCTTGTACTCAGGAATCAATAGACTTTCATCGAAATCAAATGCAACGATAACCAATTTCCAGGATTTGAAGGATAATAATGGCTTAGTGCCATCGCACAGTATCAGCAAAAGGGAGGGGATCGTGGTCTGGACGTTCAGAGCTGAACATTTTTGTTACATGGTCACGAAATCAAGATCCAACTGCCGCCTAATTCCAGTTGGCTTATTCGGTATGTTGGCTTATTCATAGCCTTTCATTTTGTCAGTAAATGTTCTAGATTTCATTTTCCCCGCGATTCCATGCATTATTTGCACTTTGGTTTGACATTTCGAAGTTAAAGTACACTGGTTTAGGAAACATTTGGATGTAACAACTCTATTTTGTTAGAAACGTCTTATTCAATGTTAACAATTTCCATATGATGCAAGGTGTGGTTGCGTTTTGGGGATTGATAAAGCCTTCTTCATTTTCTATACATTAAAGATTCTACTGGAAAAGGAAATAGCCAACGATATTTATTGTTTTGTATTTTGACCTGGCCATGAATGGTAAGATAATTGTCTATGGTAAATGTTTAAAAATAATCATTCGTGTTTTAGCAGTAACGCAAGTCAGCCCGATAGCATTGTGGGGATGAATTCCAATGCATAGGAATGTAATTTTTAGCTGATGCAAAACTATGTTTAAAGATGCCAAAGCCTAAAGGGTAGTCAAGGAACGTTCGTAATTAGTAAACATCTCAATGCGTTCATGCACTGAAGTTGAACTCGTCACAGCAACACCACTGTGCACTGATACAACATTAGAAAATTAGCCCTTTTAAAGTCAATACCGAGTAAGTGGAAAAGATGCAGAGTTTTATGATGAAATAACCATTACATTGTTTACAACCACTCAAAATGAAACAAGCCCACATTGCAAAGAGGACTTTGAAAAGTGTATAAGCTTTAGGCCCTATTTAAATGAGCTTTTATGGAAGAGGGCTCATTGTATACACAGATACGTTGGTGCTGATTGAAAGCATGTTAAAATGCAAAAAAAGTCTTCACTGATTATCGCATCTTTTTTTATTTAATGGCCATGGGTATGGAAGTAACTTGCAATGCAGTCTTTGTACTTTATTTGTGGAAAATATATGCAAAGAACAAACTGTTACCTTTCTTGAATCGTTTGGATCTGAATGTCCTGGCTGGTGTCATGACATAAAGCCAATGCAGTTTAATGGTATTCCATTGCAGGGGAAGGTGCTCTAGCAGGCCCCACTGATTTTAACATAAGATATTTGACAGACTGTCTAACTGGGGAATGATGGCACTAAAGTTCCATTGTGAAGGTGACTTTATCAATGGCATATTGGAAGTTTTCCACCGCTATTCTTCTACGCTCTTCTCTGAAAATGGCAATGTAGTTGGCACGGTATATGGGTGAGAAGCTGATCAATTAAAAAGTTGAAGAGGGTAGACACCCCCATATCACACTATCAAACATCATTTATGATGTCAAATGGCAAACTGCAAGCTTTTTAGGATCTTAGACTGGCAGATCTTTGACTGTAATATGCTTTAAGAAAGGAAGTGGCATATTTTTGCTCAGAGGGCATTTTATTCGAGAGAGTTAAAGAGAGCTGTGAAATAAATTGGATTAATTACTATTTGTTGTTGATAGTTGTAACAATGCTTGAGCATGGAACATGGATGGATCGTATGATCAGTAGTTGTATGACCAAACCGAATAATTGCCAAGTTTGGATGTTTCATTGATTTATTCTTTGCTTGAATCTCAACCAAGCTGGTACCTCTGTAGTTAATGTATTGAAGTGTGACTGCACCCACCACAGATGATGTGGCAAACTCACTCATTCATATTGATTGGAAAATGGTCTCAAACTATTTGGAGAAAAGTTTAGGGCATACCTCGTAAATCTCTGCTTCCAGGTTATTGGTGTCTGGAGGTTTACTACATTTTAACTTACTGGCAGCATATAGAAGTTCATCTGGAGAGGGGGGTTCAATGCAAATGTGATAGGGATCACAGTGTGATGTGTTATCAAGCTTTGGATTCTGGCATGGGGATATCTATGATGCAGGAGATAGCTGAAATGTTCTCTCTGTTGTGAGATCAGCTCATAAGGTCATTAATGATGTTGCATGTAAAATCTTTGGTAATTTTCCTGGTCTTTGCTGGCTTCATTGATGTTTGTTTGAAAGTGACCTGGTGTTCCTTACTTATGCTCCCAGTCCCATCTTCATAACAACATTATTCCAATAAATATACAGATCATAATGAGCAGACTTATATTTAATTAACAGTGCAAAGGCATGTGATTGACATTTTCAATCAAATGACCAGCTCTATTACAACATTTGAAATCCAGTACAGAATATTGTGTTGCTGAATATATCCAACTTCTGTTGCCTGGGAGATAATAGCATAGAGAGTAGCCATCTATTCAAATGAACAGGTCACTTGTATAGTTATTACTTTCAACAATGTGTTACAAGCATTTCATTTCTAATACATCTAAATGTTTATACCTGTAAGTGTTCTACCTTTACTCCAGATGATCCCCACAGCCAGTGCCTTGCAAAAACTTTTGGCAAAACAAGTCCTTTGCAACCATTACTAAAGTCAATCTTTTTTTATTGTGTGACAATTTGTAATCCTGGTGAAAAACTTAATATTTGTCTCAAATATATCATCATAACATATTTTTAATTTCTATTGCACCTAGTCATGTCTTACTGTATTTCTAAGAGAATAATGCATTAAGGAAAGTAGTCACATTGGTAGAGTCAGTTGTTCACTGAACTTTTCATGGTGCATGTATGTTTAAAGGCATATCCCCCCTGTGTACCTCCTTTTCATTACTTTTTCAGTGATCCTGTAAAAATTATCCTTTGGATGATGAGAAATATATCTCTAGAATCACTTTTAAGTCATTTTTTAGCTTATACCTTTTTGGAAGTCTCTAAAACTTTCACAGTTGAACAAGCAGCTTTCAGATCACATTTCTCAACCGTTGATTACATGCACATCATCAGACAAGCTACTTGAGAAAACAAGGAAGTTTCAACTACCCCTTTGCATAGGTTTCATTAGATGTGTGAACTCCTTTGATAGTGTGGAAATACAAGTAGTTTGAATCAAGGGATCTCAGAATCCTATTGACAATTTCTTGCCAATATCTGTTACTTTATCGCAGCCACCATCTTGAATACATCAGATATGGAGTCTCTATTTCAAATACACATCATCGGTAGATATAAATCATCTATTTCCAATCCCAAAGTTGAGAGAGGAAGAATTATATAAGAGAGGTTTGACTGTGTGATTCAAGAATACATTTATAATGTGATTTTTCAAGTTCGGGCATGCTCAGTAGGTTCTCAGGGAAACTTTACTTGAGACTTGGTCAATGTTATCAAACCTTAACCTCGACTCTATACCTTCAGCTTTTTTCATAATTTCATTAAACCCTTGCAATGCAATGAAGTAAATGTTAAGTACAATGCGTTCAATATAACATGGCCTGGATGCCAAAATAGTCGTTCAAGTACAATCTGTTCACCGCCATTCAAAATCAATCTCAATTAGCTCATCTGTTCCTTCTCTTTATGCCCCTCTTCAGGCTACAAATGCTACTTAGCTTCTAAAGGAATATTTTTGCATCCAGTAACTGGCTCTTTTGAGTTTATTTGAGTTTTAATCTGGTTTAAATTCTACTAAGAATAAGCCTCGCCACTTAGTTTATGTGCACGACCTACAGACGTGCAGATGTCCTAGAAAGACTGTAAATAGGATTGATGTAAGTGTTTCTATACCGAGTGGCAAACATCAATGTTGGTCAACACAGGGATATATGAAACAAGTACATGTCATAAACGTGACTGGCAATTCACAATTTTTAACTTTGGTGGTATTACTGAATTTGTAACCTTCTTTTCTGCTCTGCACATCGACGAAGTCAAGGAAGTCTTTTGAACCTCCTCGTGAATGTCTTACATATTCAATATACTTATTCAGTTTAAAAACAAGTAATTCCTGTACAGAAAGTTATTAGTCGAAATTGACGTTTGATATTTTTATACCATGTTTATTATGATTTTAGAATTAGTTACCCTTCAGTAGAAGTACCACCTAATAAACATTTGATTTAATTTAATCAATTTCAGTATCGTAGTCTCTCTAGGAGTAAGTTGTTTACGTTCTCTTCTGGCCTGCTAAATAGCATTACTACAATCACTTTGTTATAGTAGAGTCTTAAATTCACCTTGATACTCATCTCGATAGTATTTAGTAGTCTTATTTTCAAGTAATAGATAATATCCAAAACTTAGTTGCTATTTCGTTTGCACAGCAGCTCTCTAACGTTGAGCAAGTTGCTCTCTAAAACTTTCGAAAATGCGACTACTGAATACTATCACCTTACCTAGAACCGGTGAACTAAATAGCACCATGTAAGGCTCCCTTTCAAAATGGTCGTGAGGATCGGGATAGATAAGGTCTTGGACAACAGCAAACAGATCACTTCTGAAACGGGAAAGAAAAACAAAAATATTGCTCGTTCCTTTTCATGGAAAGTTTAATTATTTCTTGTTATGCCACTGCCCTTGTAATTCCAGTATAGAAATCAAGCTCCATCTTACAAAGATGTACACAAAGGTAGTATTAGCAAAGAGACACACCTGAAACTTTCTTCAACTTAAAAAAGATAGAACAGCAGCCTTGAGCTTCAGTAGCTATAACTATTTTTCCACGATATAGTAAGGCAGTACAGGTCCCGTCGATGATCGAATCCATCTTTAATGACCGAAACCGTCTTATTTTGATTATCTTATGAATGTTTCTTATGACAGGAATGTCCATTATTGAAAACTGCATCATAAAAAGACATTAAGCTTAATTAGGCCAATGGATAGGTTGTTTCTTACGATATAAACCTGTTGTAAGATGTACTTCTTTGTCTAAAAATTTAGATGGAAATTTAAATTTCACGTGAAATAAAATTCCAGCATCAAATCTTAGAAGGAACAATACATTTCGTGAAATAATAATTGTAAAATAAGGAATAGTCTTGAAAGATGGTGATTTGCTCTGGAGAGGAAGGGAATGAAAGTAGGCAAAACAAAAACAGAGTTTATGTGTGTAAACGAGAAGAGATTTGGTGATGTAGTGCATCTACTAGGAAGGGAAATAACAAAGGTGGAAGAATTCAGATACCTACAGTCGATTACGCAATGTAATGGTGAATGCTATAGAGAAGTGAAGACGAGGATCATGGCTAAATGGAGAAGAGCACTAGGTGTCATATGTTACTAGAAGATAGCTGTAAATGTAAAGGAAAATATTGATAAGACGGTGGACCAGCAACATTTATGGATTGAAGACGATTGGATTAAGCAGTAATGATTTAGAACTGGAAGTAGCTGATTTAAAAATGTTAAGGTTTTCCTTGCGTATGACCAAATTGGATAACATTAAAAACCAGTACATCAGGGGTTAACATATGATAGAGCGGTTGGAGGGAAATAAAGGGAAGCAAGGCTGCACGGACAGAGAAAGAAGAAGGACATGAAGTCGACAGTCTATTAAGAATTTAACACCCAGGGAGGGCAAGGAGAGGAAGGGCGAACAGAAGATATCTAGATACTGCGAAGGAGGATGTAGTGGTTACTTTTATAGAGATGAAGGAAATCAAAGACCAAAGAAAGCGAAAAAGAATGATCCGCTGAGGCGAGCCCTAAATAAGAATAAGCCGAAAGACAAAGAAGAGTCATAGTCTTTTTCTAAAATACCTTTCGAGAAATACTTCTCCCATCTTCAGGCTATTGTACTCTGGAAATTTTCCCTGAATTTATGATGGAATATTGCGAACCTCCGAGAAAGTAGGGATCGAATATACAAATTATGATGCAAAGACTGTACACCAACATACGTTGGTGAATTCAAGTGTGTATTCTATATATCAGAGGGAAAATGAGGATAATGAAGCGGTAAAATAGGGAAAAATATAAAGCCACGAGATCGCGGAATACTGGTGGAAATTTGAATGTACCTCCGACTGGGGAAATAGCGAGATACTGGACACAGAGATCGAAACAACAACCAGAAAGATAAAAGAAAGCATTCCTACACCACTGCAACCATATCAACAATAAATCTTACAATCGCCCATACATATGGTTCCCAAAAATATCGAAGAAAACACAACAGACACAAAATAAGAACGGCAACACCTCTACAACAGATTTCATCCTTATTTCCTCTGAGGTTTGCAACCATATGACAAATTCAGCAAAAAGTTCTGGAGTCCATCAGCCTTAAGATAAACAAAATATCTCTCGAAAAGTAGCTCAGAAAAAGACTACGACTCTCGACATGACAAACATGTACCATCTATGGCATCAACTGAGTCGAAAAGCATTATATTATTAGTATTATACAAACTTTACTCATATTAAATCATATCTAGTAGAATTGTAAAGATGACTGAAACTCATTGTGAAGCTCTTAACAAAAACACGCGCTTTTTCTGTCCTCTAAGTAACCCATGCACATTCCCCATGGTCATCTACCTACCCCACTTTACTTGGTTACCCCTATTATCATGGCTGTACCCTCAGTACAACAATAGTTCTCACACTTGTTATCGACTAGTTTTGGTGTCACTAAACTTTTCAGCACGTTTTTTAACATGCTACATACCATTATTCTCAACAAACATCCTTCTTAACTGTATACACTAGTTTCATACATGTCCACTATACCTTTATGCACAGTTTTGCTATAGGCGTTGTACTCGACGTTCTGTAGCATTCCCCCATATTTGGTATTTCTTGTGCTGCCTTCTGCACATCACGCTAGGATTACTTGCAGTTATTGTAGAATACACTGGTAAATTGTGTATCATCTACCCTATTTGGCAATCCGTTATTGTGCTCAATTTTTATATATACAGTCTACTATACCTTAGTTCCTCAGTAAGCAATAGCCTTCCAGCTGATCTATCCAATAATGCAGAAATTAATTTCGTCGTCCATATCATCGTGATACATATCACCGCTGCCTAACCGTCGTTTTTGCTCCAATGGCGAGGAATGATCAATAATTGAAAACAGCAAGATTCGTACGCAAAGAACAGTCGTAAGGTCACGACAAGACAGAAGTTTAGCCTCATTATTTCAGCAACTTTATTACCGAACGTAATCAGTTAGCCCGTGATTTTCAAATTTAGGTAGTATATCACGAAATATCATGGAATTGATCATCAAATAAGGGTTCGACAATTGGCGGAATCAAATTTACACCGGCCTAAGGAGAGACAGACCGGGAACGCGTCCCCACACTTGTCTCAAAGATCAAATTTCTAATTTGCCAAAATCCGTCAAGAAGCGTTTGGTTCAAATTGGAAGAAGGTTAAAACTAATTCTTTTAAGCAGTTCTTCAACTCAAACTTAAAAACTGTTGTACTTGTGAGGAATGGGATGACTTCAGAACATAGCACCAAAAAAGCAGCACTACCTCAACAAACACACTCAAATCCCCACTCAAGTCTTTGCTTCCTGCCTTAAAGATTTTCTCTGCCTTTCTGCCTGTTTTGCGGAAGTTGGAATGATCATGGACCTTTTGTTTTAAGCTTTTAAGATCGTCAGCATAAGACAACATATACCAAGACTGCCAAGTACATTGAGTATCTGATTGTTTGAAACATACCTGTAAATAAAAGCATACTGTTCTTTACTGTTGGTCCGCCCAAGCCTTGCACTAACAATGATCTTGTAGTTCTCTGGACTAAAAATAAAGAAAAAAATATTTTTAAGTTGAAATTACGAAGATGATCAACAGAAGTTATTCTTCGCGTTGATTGATTTCCATATTTTTAGATAATTACATCATTCTTAAGATACAGAGTAAAGTATCTGTCTCTACAAATTTCAGCTTAGATGCAGAATGCAAGTGACTTCGATGCTCATAAGAGACGCAAGAGACTCGCTCTACAATTAATATCCAATTCAAAACTCACAGAAAGCTGCTAACATGGCGTAAAATATCAATGATTCATGATAAATGATAGGAACACATATTTAAGAGGCTAGATACGTTATGAAGAGGTAAATTTAAACTATAAAAAATAAAAGGGAAGTGACGTAAATATCCTACAGTCATGATTTTTTTTGGTAGCATACTCGATTCTGGGCGTAGCCTATTGACCAGCCAGAGTGAGCAGTGTCATGGGGAGAGAGCACTTTTGCATTTATTTTGATAGGAACAGTATGTCTTACTCCTGTAGAAAAAAAACAAAATTGAAGAGAATCACAAAGAGTGAAATTTGTTCAATTGAACCATTTTATCCATGTAGGCTTGTTCTTATTTCAGTGACATATGATGCTTCCTCGACTTCACCGTCCTATGCTCCGTCCAAACTAGTTGTGAAACGCAAAAAGCTTCTTCATAAAATTTATGTTTCCAACATTGTAGATACTAACGATATGATCACCTAACAGGGCTCACGTAGAAACAGAAACTACCTGTAAAGCAATGGTATTTTTATATTTGACTGTATTTCAGAACAATCAAATGGAAAGTAGCTACCCTATGACGCAAATATATCATTTACATAAATTTTAGCCTATCGTCAAGTTAGGCACCTCTGCGTATTTTTTCTGATAAGTAACAATACGCCAGAAATGTTTAAAATATGATTTCTTTTTGGCGTGTTATTTTCAATTAATTTGTTCATAAGAGCACTTCTGATGATAAGATTTTCCATGCAAGACTATTTTTCATTTAAGGAGCTCAGTCGCGGTTTACAATCACGTTCTGACCTATGGTAGCCTGAAAAGATATTAAGATGCGAGAGTTCTTGTCAGTTTCAAATGCTTCCATTCTCAAACAACTTAAAGAGGCACATTTCCTATCTATTTATAAACTGACGTTCACATAGCCTAATTAAAAATGATGGAGGAGAGAAATGGATTGGAAACCCGGCAGCATCAAAGGATAAAGTTATGGTCGCCACTTTTTGCATATTGCTGCTGCATTTATAAGCTGAACCTTGCCTTCAGTTTTATTGTTAAATGTCTTCCTTTTAAAACGGAAAAATTCATAAACCCTCTTAATTACAGGTTATGGTGTGAGTAAACTATTTACATAGGATACAGAGCCGGGTGTTTTTATAGAGCTACATCCTTATAAAATTGCATCAACGAACACGTGCAGTGGACCAAATGGATAATGACAATAATCAACAGACGTGAAGCTCGCTTCCACGACATTTGAAATAAATCAACGGTGTATTAGGACTATCAAAAATAATAGGTTCTGGATTCCTTCTTTAAACAGAAAACCTTGCTCATAAATCAAATAATACACTAGAGTGCAAAATAGGCCCTTTATGAATAGTAGAACGATTACTAAGGTTTCCAGTGACCCGACAGCTACTGAAGCACAAATCCTTTAAAGGAAATCTTCTAAACACTTTCTTCTGCTTGTTTTTTGGTACCTGGCAGTAGTTATAAAAATGCTTTATTTAGCAGGGTCGCTGTTGAAACCGATATCTAATAGGTAATAGGGTATTAAATCTCTAACCTAATTTTTAATATTAAATTTCTAAAAGGCGCGTCATATTTTCAAAGGCGAGTCAACTTTAAAAAGGCGCGACAAGTTTGAGAAGGCGTGTCATATCTTTAAAGGCGCGTACAAAGTTAGAGCGTGTGGATACGAAGGCGCGAATACAGTTCAGAAAGGTGTGAAGGTGCGCGTAAAGCGCGTCATTTAGAGCACTTGTTTACCAACAAAAGGCAACTCAGTTATTAAACCCGCGGAGGCTAAATATTTAAAAGGAACACAGACTGTAACTACCGGCAAATGACAGAGTCAGCACAAGAGATTCAATCTTGCCCGGACATTTGAAAACAAATCATCTTTTGTGTTGCATCATTGCTTATGTGACGTCACACAACAATAAATGGGTTTGTGATATTCCACCTGTAGTTCTTGCGAAAGGAGATAAAGTCCTATATTTATCAGACATTTTTTAGTCAAGATGGAAAACGGAATGTCTAATTTTACTTTTACTTAGACAAAAGTGGAGGGAGATTAAGCAAGATTTTGCCTTCAGAGACTTGCTTCCTGTTGCCCCCGAGAAAACAAGAAACGTATGGCCAATGGGATGATTCACAAAAGTCGATCATAACATAGATAATGGATGTGTTTGAGGGCTGACAGTAAAGGCATGTCTTACGGAGCTGAAACGTCCAATTTTCTAAATCAGTTTTACTTGAAGCCGTGGATATTAAAGAGAAGAACTAAAACAACACAGGGTTATTTTGGGTGTTTTTTCTCCTGACTTCATGAACTGGAATTCGAAATAAGACAAAACAGTATAACATATTCTATCGACTTTTGGACGTTTTCCTTATCGTTTCAGACTTTTAGTTTAAATTTGTAAAGTTTCCGTTATTACTGCTGCTTATGGGGCCGGTATTTAAGCTCTAAATTGTACATCGATTCCCTATGCTTAGGCAGACTTGTTATTGTATTCTTAGTGTTTGGCTATTTGTTTTGAGAGGAATCGGTTGCTATATGGCGTGTGACTGTTTTGGCTGCTTGCAAGACCACTGGGAAGTGTCTTTTTCCATTTTTATTTACAGTGTTGACAATGTACACAATCATATCATTCTGTCTTCTTTGTTGTTAGGGTGGCTTTTATGGGCTTGTGCCCTCAGGGTTGTAGTGATTAGAGTATCCATGTACTCCTGATTTTAAGGGAAGCCTAAAGCTTTTTTAGATTAATGAGCTGTTTCTATGATATCTACAATATGATCTTGGAAAGGGAAATTGGGATTACTTTAAAGTCATCTAGTAGCAATAAGTTAAATTAATTTTACGGCCGTTTTGTCAGAGTCCCCAAGTTGCCCTGTCAGGTTAGATAGGATGCTGTATTTAACAGACCAGATTTCTAGATCCTACCAACTAGGCGCTTTGCCAATGATTTATATATGACATGGAAAAGACCTAGCATCACTATTTGGCTATGATCTGCAACCACAGACAATGACCCATAATGGTAGACAGCAATCGAAATTGAGGGGAAGAAATGTCAATTCCCTAACTCCTAGGGGCGGCCCTAGTTTAAATTTTCTAATGAAAGCTGCATGTTCAAAGATCAAACAAGGGAATAATGAATATATTCCTCCAAACACAATAGGAAGAAGAATTTGGCATAGTAATATCATTCACATGAAGAGTAGTGATGTAGTGAATAACACTTTTGATGGTGCTATACTATTTAAAACAATGGCGCAATTACCTTAATGCTGCATTCAAAGAAGTGCGTCTAATGGTCAACAGGAAAGCTTTATACACTCTTAAAAATGTGATTAAATGTAACAGTGAATAATGATAAGCAAAATTTGATGGAAATGTATCAGTCTCGATTGGCCTATTGCTCACGACTCAGCAATTTCGGGTGACGAGGCATTGTTAGAACATTATGAAAAACACATGGCTGCTGTAAAGGAACTTTCAACCCCAAAATTGTTGGTGGTGATGAAAGACTTCAATGCACACCTTGAAAACAATATTGCTAGATGCTGATACCATTAGTCATGTAGTGCCAGTAGTAAGTCAATAAATTTAACGATTTCATCCAGGATAAAAATCTATCCATAGTAAAGCGCATGCTTTCGAAAGAAATCAACAAGACTATGGACATAAACATTAAATATGTGTTGTAGTTCACTTAGGTGGATTACATTATGTTAAATAGGAAATGGAGGAATACCGTCAAGCATATAATTCATTCAGTATCATTAGCTTTATACATCGAGTTCTCGAGAGCAAAAATCGAACTAAGTTTGCAAGCTACTAGACCTGTGACTCAAAATAAAGATTATCTGTAGTCGGCATCGAAGAACAAAGAGCTGAGAGATCTATGCACCATTACGATTAGGACGTATGAAAACTTCTGTACCGACGATGAGACCATTACTGAAACTTATGCAAACCTAATAATCCCAAATGATGCAGCCGGGAAGAAATTCATTCCGAAGATAAAGAGAGCGAGGAAAAAATCATATAATTTTTAGGCGATATAAGAAATTCAGAGCTAACAGTTGTGAAGCTCGTAGTAGTAGCATCACAGTTTTGTAAGCATGAAGGTACTCAACATAAAAATCCCATATTGTGACAAACATCTACATCAAATTAGCAAAGATTCTCTTTCAAGGCAGTCTCCTGCTGTACACATTTTGGCACTTTGGATGTTTTATTGTCCTTGTTTTTTTTAGATTTCAAAACAGATTTTGACAGCATACCCTTTTAATAAATTATACAGATTGTAAGAACCTACAATATTCCGGAAAGATTAAGTTGGGCAATTGATCTCATTAGCAAGGACACAGGGACCTGAGCCATCACACAAGACGGCAAACTGATTACTTTTAGATTAAAGAATGATTTCTACAAAGCGTTCCTTATTTGCAGCATACCTCTTTGCCATTTTATTAGACTGAGCCATGCAGAAAGCAATCACCAGAGAAAGAGAGGAGTTGGGGTTCAAGGATGAAAGGAGATAGAGTTGTCTACACCATCCTTCTGTCCTAGCATATGACATAGTAAGCATTGGGGAGAAAATTGATTTATTCACGGGAAATGCTTATCAGCACAAAAACCGCTGCAGCAAAAATTCAAAGAAGGCTTAAATAATGCATTTTTACGTAGTGGTAGACCCAACAATGAAAGCAAATATTGAAATAGTGTTAACATGGTGGATAATATTAAATGGAATGGGTGAAAGCACGGGTAAACTAAAAGTTTGTAACGCATGAAACATCTAACAAATAACGTGCTGTAGCTATTTACACCTGCCTTCAATCTAGGTTTCCCTTTTATTACCTTTAGTCTTATCAACTGGACGAACTAATAACTTTATTTTGACTCCACTTGGAGAATTTCCTTTACTTTCCTTGTCTAAAACACCTAAGTTAGCCACTTCTGACTGCCCCTCTAACCCTTCAAACATATCGTAATACGTATGTGGCCGCCAAATTGTTACGTAACAATTCTATTCCTAAGATGTCCTTAATGGCTCTGACTTATGGTATAACATAGGTATAAGGCCAAAGCCATTTAATATGGTTGTTACTGTCACTAATGCCCCTCCCTACGTTTTCGTAACACTTTGTATCAAAATTGACCATAATCCCAATTACCACTCTATTGTAAGCCATAGATCACAGACGTGTTTACCTTTTTGTGTTGACATTTGCTAATAATGCATGTATAGCTGTTTTCTTACTATCCCTGATCTCTTGAATAAGTATTAAGTCGTATCTACAGATGATCTAGAAAAAAAGAAAAACATTTTTCTGTTGACATTCAATAAAAGTCATGAAATCGTGAAATTTACTGTTGTCAATTGCAGCACATTCGTGTCAATAATAATCCAACTTAATTGCAACATCTGCCACGCGTCAGGTGCTTGTGAAGAGGTAGGGAGTGAAATGACTGTTTATATATCTATAATAAAAAAACTTATAAAAGTATCCTTGGCCTTAATGCATATAGGTAATGAAACCATAAGATATCAACAAGCCATGAATAAAAATATCTCGTAAAAGTTATAGCTTTTATAACATAAATTTATTTGCATCGCCCTGTTTGCACACGTTAGTATGCTCTAAATGGTCTTACAACAACAACAATAACTAAAACCTACTAACCCTAAGACATGTATAAGTACAATTTCAATAAGATGTCACGCCTCAAGATCAGCCACAGAGAAATTGAATAAAATTTATTACATAAAAGAGTACTGAATTAAATTTAAAATAATTACTTTTATTAAATCAGAATGAAACAACGTCTCGTAAAACAACAATTGTACGTGAATACAAAGAAATTTAATCTTCTAAAAAGATGCTTTTACATTTGATTTAAATTATCAATTTTTCTCGTTCGCCTCATTTTCAAAAGCTGCTACCAAATAAGCAGACCAACGGTTGAAAATAGCATAATAGCATCTTGAAAATCAGGAAAATTTGTTACCAAAATATGGCACAAATTTTATTTGCAAAACAACTTGACAAAACTTCAAGAATTCTGAATTTGCATACTTCCTGATTCACGAAAAATATATCCTGAAATTAAATTCTGGGGAATCGCCCACAGGAAGTGTCAAGAGATACAATCCCTTCCGTTCGTATAAACAATGTATAAACTGTTCTTTAAATAGCTTTAATAATTTCAGTGCCGTTCATTCAGTTCCAAAAAGAAGTTCACGTCTACAAAACAAACAGGTGGTCACCAGTTTCAAAAGCTCTCGTCATACAAATAAAATCCAAAAAAGACTGTACCCTTGAAATCCAAAACAGATGAATTCATAACAGACCTGAGCAAACACTGTATTAGAGAAATCCATCCCTTCCAGCATACATCTCACGCTCTGCCAACACTGACTGCGGTGGCTAAGCCATGTCTATTATATAAAGGACAAATGCATTCCAAATGACCTCCTGTACGGAGAGCTGGCCACGGGAAGTCGCCCACTCGGTTGACCGGCACGGCGCAGTTTTAACGCCGTGGACTCCCCTTTGCAGAGGCTAAGGCAGTGCCCATGTACAAGGGACGTGATTGAAGCATAGATTACTTTAAGACCGGATGCGCTTCCTGACGTCACCAATGGCTCATGGGCCTGACCTTCTTTAATTGAAGGTAAGGAACTCACCCACTAGACAACGTCGGCCCAGTGACCTGTGCAAACGTGACCACATATGAATAGACACCGGCAGCTGATAAGCACTTGGAGATGATTGCAAAAGCTTGCATAGTTCTTAGAGAAATGGCTTCAAACGGGGACGGAAGAAGAGGATCCTCGAGCTGGAGGAAATGAGGACAACCAGGGAAGACAGACAGCTAAAACATTCCCTTTGCCAAAACTTATAATTTTCTGTGCATGAAGTATGGCAAAGATGGTCATGTCATGACCTGACTGCTGAGTCATTCTCAGCGTTGCTGTCAACAAACTTGTATTTCAAGGCGCACAGCATTGTTTCCCGAAACAAAGGATGCCTGCTATTCAATAAAATTCGTAATGCAATCCTAACACTAGACAATTATCCGCTGAAAGACGTAATCATTGTTTGTTTTTGTCAGGGCGATTTCTGTGTTATCAATGTTCTATCAATGAAATTGTAGCAGTGTAGATGGAAATTCAATCTACAGCTTGATATGGTAACCTCGACAGAAATATATATTAATTACCGATTAAAGTGATAGATATCCCGGCTACTGTTTACATTGTTTGGATGAGGATAAGCACTTGAATTTTGAGATATGCAACAAGAATCCTTTTCATAGAAGATGGTGATACTGTAGGGAATAAGCTTATCAATGAGTTCATGGGGCCCATAGGTAAGAGTTTAAGCACCAGCTTTTATTAGATGCTTCCACGACAAAAATTTTGATTGAAGTGCAAGGATAAAAATTAGTTTCATTTTCTTAACAATAAGAGAAGATTTTGTCTATCTTACTATGACAACAACAAAGTACTCAGAAAGGTTCTGCGGATTTCATTCGGATGAAATTCAAAAGGGTTTTTTGATCAGTGACCTCTTCATGATGTCAATCTTTCATTATTTGAGTCACCATCACTAATTTAAAATATTTTAACATCATTCGCCTCAGTTGATGCCATAGATGGTAGATGTTTACAATGTCGTGAGTGGAAAAGAATGATCGGATGGGGTGTCCCCTAGAAAGGAATAAGCCGAAAGACAAAGAAGATCCGTAGTCTTTTTCTGACCCATGTTTCAAGAAATACTTCGCTCAATTTATGTCGAAAGATTACAAACCACCACGGAAATAGGGATCAAATCTGTTGTACTGGTGTCACCATTCTTATTTTGTGTCTGTTGTGTTTCCTTCGATATTGCCGGGAGAAAATGTGTGGGAGATTGTAAAGTATGTTGTTGATAAGGTTGCGGTAGTATAGGGAAAGGATGGTTTCTTTCATCTTCCCGGTTGTGGTGCTGATCTCTCTGTCCAGTATCTCGCTATTTCCCCAGACGGAGGTGCAATCAAATCCCCAACAGTGCTCTGCGATCTCGTGGTTTCATATTGCTCCTTGGACTTTGATAATGTCTTCTGTAAGGTGCACGTAGCCTTAGCGGGACATCGGATATAGTGTTGCTGAAGATTCTTTTGATGGTTTCACTTGTGTGCTTGATGTATGTGCTTAAGAGGGTCCGCATTTTGCTCTTGATCTCGTGATTTCTTTCTTTTTAAGGCTACTTTGATGTCGTTTTTGGTTTTCAGTAGATCTGGAAGAAATGCAGTGGCAAACACGTCTCCTTAGATTTGCAAGACCTACAAGAAGTAGTACGGTGGTTTGCATTTGGTATATCACTACATTTGCCTCCATGTTTTAGTCTTCTTTGCAAGTTTTATGGGGTTCTACCCATGGCACCAATCACAATGGGAGTAATAGTTGCCTTCTTTTGCTGTGAGAATAACACCAGCATACATGAGCTTCCTTCATATAGAGTTATATTTGCCACTTTAACTTTACTGAACAATTTGTCTACTTCAGCACCTTCCTTCGTTGACTTTTTCTTGTCAACATTTTTTAACAAGGGGATCTTTGGGACATCCGTTTCATCCATAATGTCCACTATTTTATCAAAATGTTACTGTTCATCATCTGTGACTCTTTAACAATTTCCAATTCTTCTAATGGTTGTGAAATTCTGTTTTATTCTATTCTGTTTCTTCTCTTTTATGGCAACGCGTTTGCCCAATGTCCGAGGCGGCTGGTAGGTCCCTCATCATCTGGTTTGCATCAATCCCTAACCTACTCTTCATCATCGTGGCACCATTCCTTCGGGCGAACTTTGCTCGTGCTTCCCAGAACACAAGGTGCTCAACAGGCTGTGGAGCATCATTGCATCTTGCACAATGGCCTGCAAAAAAGACCTGTCTCTTCATGACTACCTCTGATATCCTTGATAGTTCCCAGTAGACTTTTACATTTGCCTTCCTGTCGCAGTGTGTCTAACCCTTAGTTTTGTGGAGCAACCTTGTGTAGCGTCCATCGAGACGTTTAGTAAGGTACACGGTAAGTGTCCATGTCTCCGATCCATAAAACAGCACTGGTTCTTTGCATGCACGGAAGTTCTACCTTCCACAGCTTGTCAGCTGCCTTGAATGCAAGCACTCGACAAGCAGAGAAATCTTTAGCTGGGTCTGCAATCCAGCATCCAAGATATTTGAAGTCTGCAACTTCTGCTATCTCGCCGGTAAGTACACGAAGTGTGGGATGGGTGCAGGACGAGAAATCACCTTACCGCATGTACTCTGTCTTTGTCTTGCTTATTCTCAGGCCAATAGCGAGAGACCAGCGTTCGACTGCTGAGAGTAAGCGTTGGTCATTGGCCATAGGGAGACATTGTCCCTCTTTTCCATACATAGGAACCGCCACTGGTTCATACCACTTTTTGCTATGCTTTAACCCATTCTCTTCACAGATGTGCCAATGAACTTTCTTCGCTACATTGTCATGCCGTCTCATTATATCTGTTCCAATTTATTACATCAGCTTATTATGTGTAGGACACTTTTACTTTTTTTGCCAGACCACTTGCACAGGGGACTTTCACTGGTCTTTTGAATGTGTTACTTTACATAGTTCGTTCTTATGGCTTCCTCATGTGCAACACACAACAAAGCTTTTGTCCGTTTCTTTAAATCTCCTGTCGGGAAATATTACCATCCTTTTTTTCTTATAAATTTTCTGTTATATCCCTGCTGAACTTTCCGTACACTGTTTCTCCACACTTTTCTTTTCGTTCGTTTGCTTTCTGTTTCTTAAATTTCTTACTCGGTTTCTTACTTAGTATCTTATGTAATGATTATCTCAGCAGAAGCCATATCTTTAACAACTATTCTTCTGAATTTCTTTTGTCAACCCTTCACTCAATACAAGGCAGAGTTGCCACTTCAAGGTATAGAGTTACTTTGAAAGAAGTAGAACAAATTGATGTAATTAAAGACAGAAAATACTAAATATTTCCAGGAAGACGGTGATTGACATTAGGTTGTAAAGTGTCAAGATCATACGTAAGAGGAAAGCAGTTAGAAGACAGAGAGCTCTAGATCTTGGCAGTTCTAGGGCATAAACTGTTATCATAGAAACTTCTGTTGATTTTGGGAATAGAAACATAAAAGTCATGCAGAGATTCAGTATAGGGAGTGGACTTTGACCTGATGAGTTGAAGAAGAACAAATTACGCCAATTCAAAAGAACACTTACCAAATTAGTACCTGTAGAGAAGACTTAAAGATGCAACATTTCTACAGTGAGACAAAGGTTGAAGTTTGCAGGCCAGTTCAGGGCCAACTGCACGAGAAATTCGGTTACGGAACCGGTCAAATATGTTGAGATAGCACTTTCGTGCACCAGCCTGCAGATGACAATACTACTCCATGCAAGGTATGAGCATTACCTTATAAAGATACATCATAACGTCAGGTGACAGAGAAATCATACATCGCAAAAGAGCCCCAACCTTCCTTGAGACATACTTAGCTGGGTTAGTCAGGTAAGGCTCCCATTCTTGCCTTGAAGTAAAAGAAATGCCAAGGAGCTTCAACAATGACAGCTCCTCAAGAGCAAGACCATCAACGTTAAGAGGCACCTTTAAAGGGTCCTGAGATCTGGTCAAAGATAAAAGCTGAGTCTTTCTAGCAGGGACGTGGCGTCACTGAATTTAATATGCATGCAGCAGACAAAAAAGGGCGTGGCCACAGCAATATGAAATATTATCAATCATAAGAATAAGGTAAGAAAGCCCATATGAGGATTCGTTCTGGAACTGATCTATTTGTATCTAAAGTCGAAGCTTCTATCTTTTTGCATTAAGTCCTCTATAACTCAAGTGCAGAAGTTCGATTTACTTCCTAACTTGCGAAGCAGTTCCATCTCTATCGCAATCATCGCTAAACGTAACAGATGACTGTCGCTTTGGTTGTTTCGTGTGAAGGATTTAATTCTTCGAAGGATGGAAACGATGTTTCGATACTAGTGGTTGAGTAAGGAATAGTAGCGACCAACGAATCTAACTTTATCACCTGAGGGAAACAGTCACAAGGTTCTAAGTCGGTCATTCTTTGAAGTAAGTCTATGATTGTAGGCCTTGGAAGTGCTTTGACCGATACACAACAATTAGCTCAGTAGTCAGGAGATATTTGTCAAATATTTTATGGTACGCCTATTAAAGAGCAAGGAAACACGGTACTTTTCAAGAAAGCTCCACCACTATTGTTCAAAACTTCACTGAAAAAGAGTAGCCCCATCATAGACCTTTTCCCACCCTAACCGTATCCCTAACCCAGTGGGAAAAGGTAGTGGGGGGATTTCGTCTCTGAATGAGGCGGGGGTATCTGGAAAAGTGCAGGAAGCACTCATCTGGAAAGTTAGCAGTGAAGGATTCGAATTGTTTGGGGTTAAGTAGACTAGTGAACTTAAGATTACTAAGGTCTTTAAATCGTAGATCAATCTGAGCACGGCGGTGTCAATGATCTCATAACTCAACCTTCGATTGTCACTTTGCAAATCAGAACATTCAACTCTTGTCCTCTTTAATTGGAAAGGGTGTCATCATCTCCTGTATTCTCAGATCCTTCAAACTCAATAAAACGACTTCCCATCTGACTTAACTGTGACACACAACACGAATTAAACGATCTAGGATCTTTTCTTTCGCACATTATTGTTGTGTATCGAAATTTCAAGGCCTCTCTGTTCGCTCAGTTGTGTATCCACACGAACCTTACCAAATGCATGGAAATCGATTAAGGCAGATACATGTTGATGACTTGATTCATGCCTCTTGCTTGCTGTATGCAAATAATTCAAATCAGAATATTCAGTGGTTGTCCAAATACCTCCCTCCCTAGCAAACAACAAGCAAGGCCAACAGTGGAATCTGTTCGCTCTTGGACATCCACATGCCCACTTGAAAGATTTGTATATAGATTCGTTAAAATGACGAGGAACTTCTTTGCCTGCCTATATACAACTGTTATTAATCGTAAGCTTCTCTAGAGGTCTACCATTCTCGATTATTTTTAACTTGTACTAAAAATCCCGCGAACAAAAGGCTGAGTCAACTATTCTTGCACACAGTCGTTCATTTCCCCCACGAAACTGAAGAGTGGAAAAGCAGAAATCTTGTTGCATGCGTTGGCCTTTCATTCACGTCGAACTACGTAAGCACTTTTATCCAGATGTATTGTTAGGCGAACCAATCACTGAAGATCGAGAAACTGCTTCCATGACAACTGAAAGCAACTGGCTTTCTGCATGCCTTCGCTGCACAACTTCCCCCACACTTTGCTGTTGGCGTCGCGAAACACAGGTTTTGGGCTATTTTGAGGAGGTTTAGGGAACTTTGGGGAAACTGCGACGCCCAGCTAACGAAAATCGTCAACGTGTTGAGATTAGAGAAGCATTTTGACAGGGTTGATACGATAGTATTTAATTAAACCTGAATTAACAATGCTCTACAAAAAAACTGAAAAAGTTAAAGGCAAGGAAATATGAAAGTGACAGGTTATCTCTTAAAATTTTTAAGGCATGCAGTGCATGCGTTGCATTCACTGACGGCACGTCCCTGGGCTGTACCAACCTACCACTGATTGAGAAAAAAATAAACGGGCCTAATTTGTGTTATCTCATTATGCAAGATGTCGTAATTGCAAAAATATGGCTCTCCCACGCAGCCGTGCCTTAGGAAATTTACTTTCTGTGTGACCTCGCGAAGCGATATTGTTAACAAATGAGCAAAAACACAAGATACGGTGCTTGATGCAACATTGTAAATAAATTTGAACCTTCTATGTACAGTGGTACAGAAGGATAGTCAACAATTTGAGATATGCAGATGGTACTACCTTGCTATGTGGAAACCATAAAGACCTCATGGCTCTACTCAAAAGAACTGCGTACTTGAGCAGGAAGAATGGACTTCTTTTGAATGTGAAAAAGACAAAAAACATGGTGCTTCACAAAAACAGGAGTGATTTTTCATTATTCTATCTTGAAGGACAACAACTGGAAGAAGTATAAGAATTTGCATACTTGGGATCTGTGATCAACACTGAATTGACTTACATGCAGGAAGTGAATAGAAGACTCGCAATGACAAGAACAACTGTGCAGAAGAAGGAAACGATTTGGAAGAGCAGTGCCATCAGAGAGGACCTCAAGTTGCGACTTCTTCGGTCTACAGCTTTTGCAGGAAATCACCAGGAAGATGCAGCATTTCGGACATGTGTCTTGAGAAGACCATCATACAAGAGAAGATGGAAGGGAAACGAGACAGAGGAAGACCACCGAGAACTTGGTACAATGATATTAAACAGTGGATGGAGAGGAACAGCGGAGAAGCTGGCGGGATTACAGAAGACCGTGTAGTGTGGAGACTAACCATAAAGGCCACAGCAGCTCGTTTACGAGCCAACTGACTGAATGATGATGATGATAATGTACAGTATGTCTGCTATATTGCTTCCCCGGACTGTCTCCCGTAGATACTCCTATAAGTTTGTAAAGCTGTCTTTCTGCCACCACTGCTACAAAGAATGCACAGGAAAACGTAATGCTAGTAAAACAGAAGTAACTACGTACTTTAGAAAACAGAATAAATAAAACCATATAGGAATATTATTTTCCATTTCATTTGACAAAGAGAATACATATGGTTTCTCATACAAACAACGAAGATCATTAAGATATGCATTGGAACGTTATTAGCAATTTTTAGCAAGTATAAAGCATTTTCCGTTAAGCAAAGCCAATTGATTGCTCTTTTGTAGAATTGTGATCTTCCTGTATTATTTGCCATCTGTTCTAAAAGTAAACACACAAAAGAAGAAAACATTTGTTAACCAATGTAAGCTGCAGAATCTTTCACTTAGATAGAACCGCAATGTAGCCATGTTTTGTCTTTTTAATTACACCAAATTTTAAAATAGGCCTATTGTATATTATTGAATGGGGGCTTTAAGAGGGGAACTTTGTAATATCTGAAGCCCCAAAGTAAAAAAAACTTATTATATTGACAGAAGCACAACAAATCATGAAGCCAGGCCATATTTTGAGTTAGATGCAGAGGTAAATTCTGTATATTTGTCTCTATCTAAGCTGTAAAATCCGAGGTTTTTTTCGTTTTACATTCATATTTCCGGAACGTTAACGCACTTATGGTACCACGTTGCTGAACCATTTCCTTTTCTGGCTTTGTTCGGAAACGATTCTGTTCGGGGAAGGTTGGTTTGAGCCAAGACGGTCGAGAGGTAGAGGAAGGCGGGATTGAAGGGTCTAGGGCCCGCGAAAACTCTATTCTATGGCGCTTTCGTCATAAAAAGTAGCCTGAGGCATTTCGCCCAGAAACTTACTGTGGCCGGTGCAACAAAATACCCCGGTACCCATGCTGCTTTTCGACGAACCCGGGTAGAGCCCTTTAACTTTATCCGGTAAGTCCTTCTGTACTTGCTACTTTTAGTGACCCCCTGTTATAGTAAAGCTATGAAAAAGCCTTCGATATTTGAGTTACATTTATATCATCAATGGTCAACATTTTATTTTAGCCTCAATTTCAATTTTTCTTTCCATATAAGCTTCTTTTGCAGTACACCTACATAATAAAGAAAGGGAAGAAACTTTTATTTGGCTCTTAGGAAGCCTTTGCTTAAAGGGGCGATTTGACTTAGAGTCGCTCCCCATTATGTTACCCATCGACTTAAGAAATCTACTCCTCCTACCCTTGCTACAATGGAAAGTAGCCTTTGCCATGGAACCTGATACAATTTTTAATTAATCTATCAGCTCTAGAGAAGTATTGTTTATTTATTGTATTTGAAGAAAGGACATTAAAGAACGGACGAAGTATTTCAGCAAAATAAACTAGTCCATCATAAGAAAGTGACCACACACCAAGCTTCAAATAAACTTAGTTTTCTATGTTAAGTGATTTTCAACAAATCAAGAATCGAGGACTAATTTTACCATATTTGTTATACGAGTTATTGTCCATGAATATTTGGATTGTTTGTAATCGTGAAATGCCTTCTATTGTTACGCACGCCTGACATTGTTTTGACATAACTCCTGATGTAAATTTTTCTAGCTTTCTCCGTATTTTCAATACTCTATTTACTTCGTAATTTGTTCTTATACGTTTTTTTCTCTAAAATTGTTTATTTATTTATATGTCACGTATTTTTACGGGATCAATTTTATTAAAATTTCTTATTTAAAAAATTCATTGTGTACTAAAAGTATAGCAAATTTCATAAAAAGGCATGAATTATGCAATAAGATCCCAAAGCAAATTTACACATTATAACAGTTAAAAATTATAGTAAGCAAAGTTTCCTAGAACATTACTTTTTGGGTTGTAAACCTTGTTGACGGCTCTTCGTTTCTTTATAATACGAAGGAAAACGGGTTTCATTTTAGATTTTCCTACTCTGATGGTTGTTCCTTGCTTCTTTTTGTGTTGCACGTATTAAGCCTCTTGAGTTCAAGTTGCTATCAACATAAGCAGCGACGTTATCTAGCAATCCAAAACACCATATGATTACAACATGTATTATCCGTTCCTGCAATACAGTTTGCTGCCTAGCCTTTCTTACACAGTAATCTTCCTAAAGTGTTTCAGTGTGGGCTCTGCTACTTAGAAATGTTTCTCTGCAACCCCAAGTTCTTTACCGCTACGCAGAACTGGCCTTGGCTACGTTCATTTTTTGTTAACAAAAACAACAACCAGGCTACATTTTCAGGCTGTAAAATTGACTTCAGAATATCAAACAAGCTCTCTTTGCTCGGCCAATTAAAAGTCATTACGGTATACAATAATTTATTGGAATGAGATATTGCAACCTTGCGTGATAGATTACGTTTTCTTCCCTGAGGATGACAGAATTATACTGCTTAACACTAGTTGATATTAGTCAAAAGAGTCAAAACCTAATGAATAAAAAGTGCATTTATTGCCTCCCAAAAAGCCATATTTTGAGACTGTTAAAAGTGCAAAATTGCGTAGCGTACTGAGGCTTTCCCCCCTTGATCTAATGAGGTCATAGAATGCCTCCTATAACTTCAAATAAATAAACATGCAGTCGTAAGGCCTGCAGAGATCAGGCATTAGACAAACTCTGAACCGCTACGCTCGCTTTTAAACCCAGGAAGAACACGTAGTATTCGTTTCTAAGGTTGTTCTATTACTATTAACAATTATGTTAGTTCTTACTTGAGAAAGCTTTAATTGAGTTTCAGTTCCTATATCACAATCATGAAAATGCCACGTGGCAGTTATTTAATACAGGGTGTACGTTACACAAGTAGAAATTATCGGCTGTGCACAATGCCAAGAAATAATCTAATTTTTCTAACTATTTGAATTATTGAAAATGTTTCTTTCTAACATGCTGTATGGGTTTGAATTTTATATTGTTCAGTAGTTGATCATATGACCTTAATTGCGCTGCATTGCTAACCCTAAGACAATGCGGTTGTTGACGATTTCCAAGCAGAATAAATTTAATCTCTTTCAAGTATAACAACATCTTATTTTCCTAAAATCACTTAGATAAATCAATAATCTTTAGATTAAGTTCGCACTTGATCTCCGACAATCTTGGATATCAGAAGTAAGCTACCGTGTCAATAAGTCAATAAATTAAACAACAGGATGCATGACTCTAGGTCATTCATCTATAGAATAAAATAAATGACCGGGAATGTATCCCCGCGTTACACTCATCGTTGCATTACTCTCTAGGTATGGATTACCTGTAATATTCTGTATATTGTGTAATACCAAGTGATTTAAGGTATTTTTAACGGTGAGTCAGAAGCATGTCCTGATTTGCTGAGGAGTATTAACATTTTACTCCTGATAAGGTGATAAATAAACAGACAAGTAATAAAAAATAATATGTCAAAAAGGAAACTATGGTTCACATAACGTTTCTTCTATAGCTTACATCTTCAGGTCTAGGGGAAATATTGCACTACATTACACTACTTTAATAACTTCAATGGCCCTAAAGAAGTCGGTTATAAACGAAACGTTGTCTGTAACATAGTTCCCTTTTTGGTGCATTGTTATTTAACTTTCGCATTACATATGCAGACTTTGATCTCACAATTTGGCTTTGAAAATTCATTTCCCTGTAGATATCGACTTGTACTTACCGGTTTATTTAATCAGATAAAAGATGTTCTTAATCTATTTTAGATTTGATATCACCATCTATTCTTCTGTTCAATTCGATGATCCTTTGTACTTGACGAGGCGTGCTTATTCCATCTCATAGCTTTCCTTCAAAAGATTGCATAGAAGTCTCGTAAAACCCTGGTATTAGACGGGTTACCATGTTTAGTTAAAACCTTGTCGATGGCCTATTAGGCTTCATGACAATCAAAACCATTTTATCCTTGTTTGTTCAGGAGCTGCCTGCATGCGTATAAAGAACGATTTTCTAATGAAGAACGCCATTCCCTTTTTTTAGATTTGAGTTAGAGGTGCTAAATTTACAGAATTCAGTTTAATGCAAGAGAAAATCTGCAAATGGCTGTGAAAACTGTTGAAACTGCTCCTCTTCACTGCCTCCTCCTCGACCATCCTAAAATAAAACGTAATTTAGTAGAAGTATTGAAAGTGACTAATAGCTATTGATCAGTTCTTTAGGTCTTGCCTTGTATAATTGGACACCTCTTCCGTTATTCCGCTTATTAGGCATCGCCTAATGACAACGCGAGATCATAAGATTACACAATTATATCAGAATCACCTAATAAGCATCCTTTAACATATAATCTAGGATATTCTCTATTACAGTCACTTCCACCTTCTCTTGTGATGGTTCGGAGATAAAATCCTTTTTTAAGGGTGACACATTTGGTGTTTCAAATTCTTATTTAGGGGACGCCATATTGATGGTTAAATTGCTTCTTGGGTACAGCATTTGCTCTATATTCTGTTGGGAGCAATCTTTTTTATGGTTCGCAAGAGCGTTTTAGGGTAACCAAGATTTTCTTATATTTCTCTACGCTTTTCTTTACGTTTGACGTTTCTTCGCTTCTGACTTTCGCTTCCAGTATACTTTTCAGTCTTCAACACCCGCAAGGTTTCTAACTTTCTTTAAAATTGAAATCCTTTGAGTTTATAAGGTCTTATTTAGGCGTCTTAACAAGGAACATCATGCATCTCTACGGGTTTGGCTAAAGAACGGGATACTCTTTATTATAGTCATTTCCGAGTGGCTTCATCCTTGGTTCCTGACAATGGTTACGTCAGTGTCATTGATAGCCATAACCCAAAGGAATTTCTTAAAACTTTCAGTAAAATTCCCAGAATTCATAATAACTGCAGTTTTGGTATGTGCAGTTTACAGCATGAGCATGCATGCGGTCTATTTTCTGACAGCTGTTAGCATTCCATCACAACTTATACTAGAATGTGTTAACCATAGTGAGATATAGTTATGTTTCTATTTAAATTTAGTATAAACCAAATTTATTACAGTTGAATTGCCTTGGGTTATTCTTTCATTATTAATTTGCTCAGAGTTAATTTCGTACAAATACGCTTTCCTTTTTTATTTGTTAAGAGAAGAGTTTTTATTACCCATTAAAATCTCCTGCTAAAACAAATGTTTACTTTGTAAGCAATTCGATGACGAAATCTCTATGATAAGAACAATAAGATCGAGCTCCATGCACACTATGGCTAGGGGTAGCAGAAAACACCAAGAGGAATCCATTTAAACTCTAACGCAGTTAATTCACCGAATAGTTCGCTTTCCAGACTTGTCATTTGCGTAATTGATAAGGGTCTCTTGCCATAGACAGTAATTCCACACCCAAAGCCATATAAGGAATTGCTTTCGCAAACATGAAATCAAGGCAGAGGAAGATTCATGAATAGCAGTTTTTCTAATGACATTGCAAGCTTTTGATGAATGAAAGTTACTCGATTAAATGCTCCCTCGACTGACTGCCGTCAAGTACACAATGATATAATAAGCTACCTCACAAGTGAGCTTCTCCTATCATCAAGCCCCCCGCCTTAATGTGTAGCCTACACCATTACCTCCCCGATGGAGATGCCTTTCGTTAGCTGTTGGGAACAGTCTTAAATCCGAAGTAGCGGTATCTACTTCATTCTTTTTTTACTAGGATACTACTATGTTATTACTAGGACATATAATGAGTATATATAGAGAGGAATTAATCGAGGATACAGTAAGAGAACATAAATTGGGGTTGTCTCATTTAGCTTCTTGTTCCTCATTTGTTTGGAAAAAGTACCACTGATACATGTTATGTTTCGCCTTCTGAGGAAAACAACTCACCATTGAAATATATTGGAAAGAAAAGTTAAAAGAAATTAAAGAAAAATGAGAAATTAGTAGGGGTCAGTGTATGCTTACGAACCTCTAAGATGCCATTGTTGACGGCATAAATTAAGGTTATCTTTAATAGTTATTGAGATCTTGTGTTCCTTTACAACCATGAGGTATAAATTGCCTATACAAAGTACTAGCTGTTTGTAGACAACAGAGATTTGTCATGTTGTCACTATCCGTACTGCATGGATGATAACCATATTTGAATCTAAACACCTGTAATACACACCATGACGTCCGAAGATCCTGACACAGATTTATGAATGCACATCTTGACTCGCTTCATTCAGTTTTTAGTGGCTATTGTCAAGTGACCTGAGCAAAACTAATTTCAACATAAATTACTCTTATTGAATTTTCTTCACCTGCTTTTAAATAGGCACTATTTATTTCATGTAGCTGTGTTTACTCTTTAATATGCAGTTTGGTACCATGTAGTGACGAATAAATATGCATTAGGGCGTGAATAGAACACAAATAGAATAAGGGCGTGACCTTAAGGTCATTAAAGGTCATTAGGTATATGATAGACACAAGCATCAAGAATGCCATTGCTAAATTTTATGATCTTGAATATTATGACAGTATAGTACAAGGTGATTTTCTTTCACTGAGCTTTTTTTTGGATATATTTACCTAGTATCCTGCAATCTTGTTTTATGACAGTTATTTTTTCCTTTTGTGTACATTTAAGGGTCTCTTATTATGAGTCGAAACATTGAAATGTGAATAAAAAGAAGAGATAATAACGTTATGGTTTACCAAATTCTTATTCTCCCCTGTTCTTGTTAACTCTTGCCACGTCTTCGATAAATTTATGATTTCGCTTTGAAAGCAGGATTTGGATTCCAGTGTTGAGATAGTTAAAGATAATTTATTCTACTTAATGGCTAAGAGTGCTTTTGATTATCCAAACGAGTGATAAATATATCCAATAGAAAACAATATATTACTAAGAATGCTTCATTAACATACGTAGCCCCGCCTTATCTTCAAATTACTTAAAGTATCGATGATGCTTCGTGAATTGTGTTGAGGTAAATTTTGTAAGAGAAGATATTCTAAACTGTTTCTAATGGGAGAAGTGTAAGGTCTTCAATCGAGTCTGTTCAGAAAACTCGTAAAACAACATACAGCTGTGAAACACTCAAGACACTGAAATGTAACATTGTTAGCCAATTAAAAGAGTCAGGACTAAAAGAGGTGAGCGTGTCATTTAATTATGTATAGAGAGCTGCCATAGTACGTATATATATATATATATATATATATATATATATATATATAAGTAAATCACTAAAGGAAGACACGGGACATTTGCTACTCTGAGTTTCACGCCGA
>JAAAKL020001686.1:0-29539 GCA_010016065.2 Carybdea cf. marsupialis auct. non (Linnaeus, 1758) | reverse complement strand
TTTCCTAGTATAGAGGTGACTTTGAAGAGACACTGATGGCTGCGCCGATACAGTCAGCTGCACGTATACCCACTGAAAAAATCGGCAACGTTTAGCATTTACAGGCTTTTCCAAACGTCGAGACACTGTTGCTGATCTGTTTGTGCATGATAGTGTTCAAGCCTTTGATGAGTTGAGTTTCTTAAAGTTGGAAAGAGTTACAGAAGACTTGACATCGGCATTAGAGGAATTAAAGCTAAGCATGGTGGCGCTTATGCGCATGAACTACTCCACAGCATCGACTACACTGAAACGATCGAAGAATACGCGCCTGTAGAAGCTCGAAAAACACCGATATAAGTGAGCAATCCCAGTGCAGTTGCTACACTGACAACATGCCTAGCTTTTGTTCATCTGTTTTAGCCCATTCTGCATTAAATATAATCTTTAGGTAATAGAAATTGAATTTAATGTGACCACCAATTCTGGACTATGAAATATGCAAGTTTCCCTAACCCCTGTTCCAGAATATTGTTAAGTTTGAGAACGCGCATTTTGGGTACTTGCATGCCAGCCCTCTCTGCTGCTAAGCGGAGAGGGTTACAAAACAAATAATACCAGGAATAGGCACCCATTTCATGTGGAAGTGTTTTACGTGATTGTTCCATTTTCACTGAAATTTAGTAAAAGTATAACTTCTATTTGTCCGGGATTGTAGGCTTACCTTTATCTTGAACTGTATCGAAAATGCGTCAACATTTTTTTCATTTAGATTAAAGGTTGCCTGGTTGGGTCTCAAAGGACACAAGTACCTTGGTCAGCCTGAAAATTCATATGTTAACATCAAAAAGATGGCCTTTCTGCGCTGTCCAAATCCGCAATGGAATACTCCGTTGTAATTATTGGTTGGCACAAGAGTTGTATAGAGATGACGTCATAAAAACTTTCTTTCGAGGACTCAAGTTTTGCTACTATAACATAATGGTAGCCTAAACATCAAACGGCCGTAAACAAAATATTAAATGAAGGCTACTTTGAGTTACAGGTACAAATCGTTTAAACCTGCAACGGGTCTTATTAAAACATATTCGTATTCCTTTCGTTATAAAAGCATTAACGTAAGGTTTAGTAATATGGCTCTGATAGGTATATAAATTTTGAAAGAGAGTATTTCAATCTTTCTGCAAAATATCATTCTCAAAATTAGCTAGAATAAATAAATAAGCAGAAAGAATACTTTCAAAAGTTTGACCGCTATTAAATTGTGACGTTACACCATAACAATGTATTGGATAGCGTACCATGGAACCATGAAATGCCTCTCGAAACGAAAGACAGGCCTTGCATGGATAAACAAAAGAATACTACAGTAACTGCAGGAATGATACAACAAAGGTACGATAGTGTTGTCAAAAGATCTAGAGGCACACTATGCAATGTAAGAATATAGCGGTGAGAATGAATTGGGTACCAAAGTCTTCTCAAAATTGTAGGATATGAAATTGCAAGGGATCGTGCAACTAACCAATCCTAGTATATAGTGAGTAATAGAAGGCCACAGCTCCTTCTATGGAAAATGCTGAAAATTTCGTGAGGGTAAAACAACAGAAATAGAATGAGGGGTCGCCACTAAAATTGTTAGCATGGTAATAGTCATGTTTAGAGTAAGCTTACGAATACCGTGATATTCTTCAGTAAAATACTACACTATATAACCTGATACTGGTGTGCAATCTGCTGTAATCAGAGAGATCGAATAATGTCAATAAGAAGGCAGAGCAAACTCTAAATTTTAACACCTTTAGATAGTAAATAAAAAGTATAGTAAATATATTGGGAAATTTACCCGTCTTACAAGTCCTTATCAATACCACGAATAATGTTGCACTGTTTCTTTCCAACGCACGAAAATTATCAATATTTGTATTTTCACCATGTTATTAACCTATAGTGGCGTATCCTGGAACCTTTTCAAGGGGAGAGGCATCATCCTGCATGATGACGTCATTTTATTAATCACATAGGTTGCAGGAGGCGTGTTCCTTGTAGATTTTAAACCATTTGAAAACGCAAATAAACTGAAAATGGTAAATTACTCAATGTAAATATCTGCCTTTAGATGCTAATTAGTCCTTTCAAAAAGTTGGCTCCAGCCTGAAAGGGGCCATGGCGAAGTACCCCAAAATACGCCACTGCTTACCAATTACCGATTTCCTTACTTTATTTAATTACATATAATGCTAACATGAGACTTTGAACTGAACTCTTTAACAAGGACGTGTTTCGCGCATAAAGAGTTTCTTTTCTGTATCATGACGTTATTCTATTTCTTGTTTTCAAAATCCTTTAATCAGAAAAATCTCATTTGTTTTTCCGTTGCTCTCACGACACTAAAAATTTCTTAATTCATCGGGGTAGGGCAGGCTATGGCTAAATAATGCTGAGATACAAAGGAAGCACTCTCGCTATTTTTCTGTTTGCCGAACTCATTTTCCAACAGCTTTTCTTGTAGAACAGTACGCGCTGCGCCAAAGCTGTCTGCCTCATTTACAAGTAGTGCACACGAGGCCAGTGAGAACAACCATCCTTCGTAGCTTTAGTCTAAATGAGTAATCAATATGCTATATCCATCAACATGCATCAATCGCGAAACAGTGTACAGAAATTGGACATTAAACGTAATCTGCGAATCTTGCCCTAAGTTCTGACGTGAACCACGATTTCCGATTTTGGACATTCTTAGAAAACACCGGTCATTTCAAAGCATCTGAAGCGAACGAACATCATCGTCCAGTCCTGAACTTACGGCGGCTAATAACATATGGATAAACACAGCGCAAATTTCCGTGGAGTTTGGTGTCAATCATGAAACTAACAACCCTAAACTTTGTCTTGCAGAAGAAAGTCTTGCACAGAGCACTTACTTAAATTACGACTTCCCATTTCCGGCGTTCTTACTAAAACACTGGTCATAGCAAACGATCCGAAGTGGACGATTAAATCGTCTAGTTGTAAACTTACTATGGGATTATAACATGGGAATAAAAACAGCGCATATTTTAGTGAAATTTGGTGTCTATTATGACACTAATGACTCCATACTTTGTTCTAAAAGTCTTGCACAAAGCAGTGACTTAAATTACGAATTACGAATTCAAACGTTCTTGCCAAATCACTGGTCACAGTAAATCATCCGAAGTGAAGGAGTTCTCGTAGTAAACGTGTATGGTTAAAGTAAATCGTTACAACCCCATAGACATGATGAGTATTTGGGTAACATTGTTGGTGTCAATCAAAGTATTGAATAACAGATTGTACAAACACTGAATATTTCACGCAATCTGAAATCCTTCCACCACAAATAAAGTCTAGAAACGTTCACGTGACACAGTATCTATTAAGTGGTTGGTTGTCAAATGCCACATGGAATGATTGAAACGTCGTCTTGTAGACACCTCAGTTTAATGGATATTATTTGTTGTTAAACACAAACATCAAGGTATGCTTGAATGATGGACTGAGTTTGTTACTATGCATCAACTTCCTACACTTAATCTCTCTCCTGTTCATAGCTCTATCCCAAATTATTCCAGACCTTTCATACCCATGCCTTATAATGCAATCATCCTCTGCAGTTTTTGTTTAAAAGGCGTAATCAATTTGACTCCACTGTTCTTCAAGGTCAGCTGGATGGAGAGAAGACTTAGCAACTCATCGTCCAACCTTGAATGTTTTGTGTCGCAGTCATTTTCATAAATGGATTATCCCTTGAAAGCGTCCGCCAAATCACCCAGATTTCATAACCTTTATTGTGAGATATTAAGTTACCACTGGTCATAGTTCGTAGATTAAGTCCCCGCGGATTTAGTTCTTTCACCTCCAACTGTTAAGCGAGTCAGTCCCAGTTGTAGTCTTTTTATTTAGAGGACCGATTCATCCTTAACAACACTAAACTGAGTATTCGAATGGACTTTTGAATGGGGTTAGAGTGTTTAAATTCGTTAGCGTTGTGCAAGAAAATGCATCTCAGTCCCAACTAATCATCATAATCCGCCAAAACGCTTTCTTGGTTAGCACGAGGAGATGCCCAGTTTTGACATTTTAGAAACCAAGCTCCTATGGAGTTTACTGATTGTTGGGTCCTGCTCGCTCCTTCTCAACTGGGTCGAAACATGTCCTTACGTGTCAAAGTCTCAAACAAAGTGACTTCACAGCTTTGGGGTAAAGGTCGCGGTAAAAAAGGGACGGTGGTCAATTGTTAAAACTGAAATCTGGTTCTGATAACATTCTAAAAGGCAGTAAATAAGTGTCCACCTAAAAGTTGGCACAACATAGATAGTGTAAATCCATGTGTTAAATGTCTACCCCACTAATCGGTAACTTTCCTCCCAAGTATTTCACGACTGCCACTCTTGATGTTTATCAAGAGAGATCAAGAGTCCTTTCTTCCCGTCTCCTTGACATTTTTGTATTCCACAGTAGGTTGCTAAGTAACATCTTTGTAATTGAATAGAACATATAAAGAGATCAAGTGCTGATGTAAAGCGAGAATTATTGTATTTGTTATACCGCTTAATAAAGGAATCCCATACTGTTCTAGTTCCTTTGGCAGAAAGAAAGCCTCGTTTCACCAATATTTATATAATATTCTTAGCCTCGTTACCGTTGACATTACAGCAACTGTTAAAAAACCTTATCAAGAACTTTTTTACTGTTTTAGTATTTTACATTATTGTCCCTACTGATAAATGATCAATTTATCATACAAAAGAAAAAAGGAATGCTGAATGAAGCTAAATCTTAACTCAAATCTTCTTTCTCCTTTTTAGACGAGATTTCTGTTATCTCATTAAAAATACATACAGCTCTACCACTATTTCTTATCTTTCACTCATGAACTCATTCTTTTCGGGGTGCTCAGTTTGTAAACACCAATTTTACGTAAAACTGCCTAATCTCTACCTTGCTTCTCCGAGGTCATTAATTGTGCATAAATAAAAATTAGGAATAATAAAATAATATCATAAAAACGAGAAGAAAATAAAACCAAAAATGCAAGGGGCTTTGGATACTGCGACTACGTGACTGGATCGCCTCCCATGATCAAGCCACACGACGCTAAGGGCCCAAAAAAGCAAATAAATTACATGATGACTGAGATTAATGTAGCACAGTTGGTAAAGCACGATGCTGCAAGAACGTGGGACAAGGGTCCGAACGCTGGTGGTGTGGAGCAAGTCACTAGAATGTTGCCATATGGTCATCATTGCTCATTTACAGGAGAAACACAACACGAGAGTCATTGGATTAAATAGAAGTGTTGCCATTTTCTATTTCGCATACATTTTTAGAAAATTTTGTTTTCTTTGGACCTGTTTTGCAATTGTCATACAAGTCTGATTTTGCAAGTAAGGAACATTTGAATACGTGCAAACCTCCTCTTATCATGTGAATGAAGCTGTAGCTGTAGCTGTAGCGTGGCTGGGGCTGTAGCTGTGGTTGTGGTTGTGGTTGTAGCTGTGACTGTGGTTGTTTCTGTGGCTGTGGTTGTGGTTGTGGTTGTGGCTGTAGCTGTGGCTGTGGCTGTGGCTGTGGCTGTAGCTGTGGCTGTAGCTGTGGCTGCAGCTGTGACTGTGGTTGTGGCTGTAGCTGTAGCTGTAGCTGTGACTGTGATTTTGGTTGTGGTTGTGGCTGTAGCTGTGGCTGTAGCTGTGGCTGTAGCTGTGACTGTAGCTGTACCTTTTACACACAATGTACTACAATTCAAAATACTATAAAATAATGTCTGAGATGGGATAATATTTTGCTTTTAAGTCCTCAATTTATATAGATTCTAATAAAGTAAACCAGTCAGTTTTCATCTTCAGTGTTGTTATAACGCTAACAAGACATGAAAGATTCCATGACTGCATATCACAAGAAATTTCTGTTTCAAGAAATTGGTATCATATTCTTTTGAACAGCAATTGTATATTTGTTCCTCCAAGCCCTGGGATGTGACAGGAAGACATGGTATTCAGAGCAGCTTTTCAAAAGTGCATGGAATTAAACGTTTCCCATGAGTTGATTTCATACAGATCAAATCCTAACCAGCTCACGCCTTGGAAGAACTTGCATTCTCTGCGGAACCTTTGGCAGTAAAAATTGACCAATCATGCCAATATACCAAACAAATTGACCACTCACATCCATATGCAAAACAACTTGATCAATTTCATCAGTACGCAATAAAAATTGACCAATCACAACAGCAATGTTACAATAATATTTGTTTAGGACGTTAGAATCAAGGAGTGGCCACAAGTTTTTCATTGGCTTGTAATACATGGATATGGCTCGTTGCTACAGCAATCACACTTTCTTGAGTCACATCATATTGTAAGTTAGTGACTTGAAGATAATTTTCAAAGAACTGTACTTGCTAAAAACGGGGCAAAATAACAGTAAGGAGTTGAATGGTACAAAGCAACAGGGCGGAGAAAGAATATTTCAATTTTAAATCGCAGCATGATAAAATAGTCAGCTTCCAAATGAAAACTAAAGCGTATATCAGACTGTCCCATTGAAAGAAACAGGTACCACCATTTGATATGAAATATTGTTGTCTTTAAAATTGTGGGAATCTGCTCTTGATTCTATTAACATGCTGGGATTATGAAATGGGATGATGTTAATGTATCAAAGGCAGACAATGATTTTTTTATTAGGATCTCGTTTAATCAATACTGACATCCACTCATTAACTATGTTGATATTACGGGAAGCTACCTGAATATCTTTCTGCTGACCGAAAATTATGAAAGAAAGACACATTGGGTCTCTTCCATTTACTATTCTTTCTGTTATCAAGGTCAGCCATGTTTCTCTCATTTCATCACCGTCGAGATAATTCATTCGCTACTATGCTCAAGTTTGCCCGATGCAACAAACTGAGCGCTTTTGTACTCTCTCCTAAACGGAATGGGAACTAACAATGTGACATCAGATTGGTCCTTAAAATACTCAGTTGGCTCCAAACAAACATATTAATAAGTCTAGAATACAATAGCACTCCCCGTATGTGAACTGATGAAAATAATACATTTCATCCTTGCTCCTTATGCACTTGCTAGAGCCTAAAAATACAGCGAGCGCTCTCTTACCTCAACATATGTCGAAAAGGTGACATTTCCTGTGTCCCCGAAAAAAATTACGACTGACCAATGTCATAGCATTATTTCTCGACTCAAAATCAAAGAACACCTTAATATAACTTGATATATAAATATAAAACACCAAGGGGTTATATATCATCTCTTACACGATAGCACTGCAATAAAAACTGCCGAAAAAGTAAAGAATAAGAAGGGAAATTTATGTCAGGTAAGCGCAGCATTCCTTGACGATCAAGTCGCCTGGATACTTGGATGACGCTTAAATTGGCGATTTTAGGCCATAAAAAATCATGACTGTTCTGAGTCTTTAAAAAAACCATCTACAAGAACTGATTAGATATGCATCTAATTAATACGCAAATACCTACTGTTTTCCCATCTAAGGCATGATCTATTCACAGCCCTTTATTTAGGTATTTATTGACTGAATAGATCAAATTGAGTTCTCTTCCATCGCGAGGCATGCCTGGATAAGGTACAGGCTACACCTCATGCGGTGAAGTTTACTTTTAGAGGACCGATGTTAAATTGAGATAAAAGAGAAATTATGTAATTGTTCTTATGAGTTACCTCAAGTGAGTTAGTTTTGTTCATTACATTGGTCAGCAAGGTGGTTGATCAGCTAGATTAGCTAATTAGTTTGCTTGGTTATTAGTTAATTAAACAGGAGTTCGCTACAAGTAATATAAGCCGCGTCTTAAGCTTAAACAAAGTAACTTTCTATCAAAATTGCAATTATTACAACAAATTATAAAAGAAATAATCCTAACCTGATTAATATGAAGTAAATGTGCTTATATGAGAACACGTCAAGGATACTAACCTACTGATATTCTGGTATTTCACTGCAATGGCTATAGACAATCCCACCCAGATAAGATACTATTATCTTTTAAAGTTTCACGGTTTATATGCCTGTGCCTTGTCCACATGGAATCAAAGTTGAAGTATCTTGTGCACCACTTCTCAATGAGGTGGTGTTGCGGTGAGATATTGGGTCTATTCACACGTGTGTTCAGTTCATCCAATCTACTTCACCCTTGTATCGACGTGCAGCCCAAGGATTCATCTAAGTGAAGAAAATGAAGTTAAAAACTTTGCGGTTGCAAGCGACTTCGAGTCCCTCCACCTCATAAAAAACGTCATCTGTTTGCCTCTAGATGTCTATTTTAGGGCATGTTTGAACTAAGTTGGGTATGACATATCTTGATGTTCCCAATTACAACTATGTTGACGTAATGTATACCTGCTTACTCAAATTATGTCTAGAAACAGTGTTAAGGATCACAATTTATGTCTCAAGATTTTACGTTTGCCAATCCCATCTTATTAAAACTGCTCTTGCCCAATAACTAAATTCTAGAAATAATGAAAAGCGCCGCCTCATTTATTTCATAGTAGGGTAGAGAAAAACTATTGAAGCCAAAGGTTAGTCGATAGTATCTTCCACTCACAATGTTCCTTTTCAACAAGCTGATCAAAAGGTGTTTCTTCTATCGTCGCTAAATAAGAACTGCTAACATACATTTCCTCTTTGATTACTAAAGCTCCTATACGTTGATCCTACAGCAAACATCCTTATGCAACTGTTTTTAGCTTCTGGATTCAAATTCTAATCCAAGATAAGCGGATCTTGTTAAATCCGTTGTCATATAAATGCCAGCTGATGAAAACCACAGATTTTTTTCTGAATACTGTCTTCACAGGTATAACATGACATAATGACACTGCAAACGAATAGTTCCCAAATGGACCTCCATCATCTTGTGCATTTTAATAGCTATATGATGCTACAATGGGTTGCCATTAGACCAATCAGACTACTTCCATGCATAACAAATATAGTGCATGACAGGAGGATGGAGTTGCAGGCCTTGCTTTCCGGTTACATTAAATTGTCAATTTTCATCCCAATCCCCCATGAAAACATCGCGATCTGATGGTTTAACTTATGCTGACGAAGGATTACTACTATTTTCCTACAGAGGTGTTATAAAATTCGTTTCTTCTGCTTTAAAACCTCTACAAATGTTTTGACTTCCAATCATTTCTATGGATGGATTTTCAATTTTAAATCAAGATCTAGCAAACAAAGGCACTGTATCCCTCGTCAAATACACTGTTGGAAATAGTGACTAAATCAGAATAGATACACCCTACAACAAACTTATGTCATCTTTTAAAATTGTCAGCTATTATTAAAATTTGTTAATAAATTATTAAAGTACTGCGTCTAATCAGTTACATTCAATACGTATTATGGATTCATCTAGCTCCAAGTATCTTAAGTTATGGACTACCAACATAATAGAAAATTCATCTTGGATCTTGCCTTTCCCTGGATAAATAAAATGAAACGTCGAGTGTCAGGTATTATACGTGTATCTAAAAAAATCTTATCTTTTTCAACCAGGTGTACGCATACCCTCGGAAGTTGGCTACCAAAGTAACATATTTTGTGAGCCAAGGTGATTCAGCAGACAAACAAGGAATACTGGCGGTTTTAACAATTTTTTCTTTGTGGGTTTCTCTTATGCACTAATGTTCAGGAGTTGCCCCCCCCCCCCTCCTTCTCGTTGTACTCGGACTACAACTCTGGTTGAACCTACAGCGATAGTGTAGACCCTCATTAAATCGATTACCTTTCCTTTTCGATCATTTTCCTACAGGATATTCTGAAATCAGAATTAAAATAATGATTTCGTATCCTGGTACTTTCCAAGGTCACCCTAATGATTGCTTCCAATAGAATTCTTTGAACAAAATCCAGGAAGAATTAATATGTTCCTGACTAGGCTTCATAAAGCTAACACAATACTTGATGTCCCTTTTTATTAGATCAAATCGAAGACAGTTCGTAGGATTACCAAGATCTGTTCAGATTACAAGAGATCTTCGTAAAGAGATCTTAAAGCCTTCCTGGCGGCTTTCATTGCTTTAGGTTACACGTTAAATGAAAGCTCGACCTTTTCACCGCGGTGTAACAGCTGCACTTGGTTTCCATCTCTTATCAACTTTAAGATACATAATGTCCTCAATCTAAACGAATCGATATAGCAAATTTTTAGTGTAGTGTAGTGTAGTGTAGTGTAGTGTAGTGTGTAGTAGTGTAGTGTAGTGTAGTGTAGTGTAGTGTAGTGTGGTGTGTAGTAGTGTAGTGTAGTGTAGTGCAGTGTAGTGTAGTGCAGTGCAGTGTAGTGTAGTGTAGTGTACTGTAGTGTACTGTAGTGTAGTGTACTGCAGTGTACTGTAGTGTACTGTAGTATATTGTAGTGTGGTGTACTAGAGTGGACTGGGGTGGACCAGGGTGAAAGGGAGTGGAGAGGAGACTTAAACATTAATCTATTAATCTGCTAAACTTACCTTGCAAAGTTATGTTTAGTAGATTTAAATAAGTTCAAGTCCAAATGTTTCTTCAAGTTCAACCGTGCAACAAAAATTATGGGAACAAATTGTAATGGAAAGGACTGCAAAATAACTCACCGTACAGACGTGAGTCGATGTCTTAGGTTCTTATCAAACAAAAAAGGAAAAAACGTGTCAGAGTCGTATTTTGCGAAGCTTGTTCGTAACGCTATGAAGGCGTACTATCAATCGTTTCACCGTAAAGATGAAAATACAATGATTCCAAGTCCTATAGCAGTATCAGTCTTATGGCCACAACTTGGTGTGTCATAACCGCACTTATGAAGCAACATATGAATTTATAGCTATAAAATGTAAAAGATGCGGCAAGTGGCCTTAAAAGCATAGATAGTTATAGGTACATTCAGTATCTGAGACTCGTCTAATCAAGTTATCAGAGGAAACATGCGCATTAACCGGTGTATAATACAGCCGATGAAAATGCGTATGTTAAGGATAATGTAGGAATTCAGCAATGCATAAGCTTTGCTAGCCATTTTATACTGCTCTATCACAGTGAAAATAGTGATGATAATGTTGTTATTGTTGATGATGATGCTGATCATGATTATGATGATGATCATGATGATCATGATCATGATGATGATGAGGATCATGATGATTATGATGATGATGATCATGATGATCGTGATGGTGGCGATGATGATGATGATTATGATGATGATGATAATAATGATGGTGATGATGACAATGATGTTGATGATGATAATGATGGTGTTGATAATAATGATGGTGATGATGATAATGATAGTGATGATGATAATGATGGTGATGATAATAATGATTGTGATGATGATCATGATGATCGTGATGGTGGCGATGATCATGATGATCATGATGATGATAAGGTTGATCCAGATTAAGACCATAAAAACAGTGGCGATGATTATAACGTCGAGGACGATGACGATGACGGTGATGATAATGATGATGATGATCAGAAAGAGAATGGTGATGATGAGAATGAAAAGAATGATCATTTCCATATCGTTTGCAGCAGGTAATGTGAATATTCGGGTCCGTAGATGACCATCACCATTTGGGAAAGTAACGTGAAAGATAAGGTCAAATACTTTAAGGGTCTACAAGGCATTTAATAAATCCTTGGAAGGGCAGTTATTATGTAGGTCCGTTACACTGACTACTCAAAATAAAAGTCAATCGATGTAGGACGAAGGAAAGTTGGGGAAGCCAATACATTTGCAGCCTCTTTTCTGTTAATGTCTGTTTTAAAACTGAAGGAGAGTCCCTGATGATCTGAACTGATTTCAAGAGTAAGTTTCATTGTGGAAATTGATGCTTTATGATAAAAGAAGGTCATTGTTATGAACTAGGATCTCTGCTTATACCTTGTGTTTATCACCAGGATTGGCAAGCTTGCATCTAAAGGTTCAAAAATCATTTTGATAAAAATGTTCAATATGAGCTCGTTTTACGTAAGCTATCCTTCAAAGTAAAAGGACTAAGCATCTCAAAGTTTACATTGTCTTATATGCGTTGTCAAAGTCAACAATGCATTCTGTAGAGTCTGTACCCACAACTTAGGAAACGTTTTCTTTGTATCGAGGAAATGTTTGTTTCACTTGCAGCTAAATGGTTTCCTTTCTACAACCAAAACAAGCGACAACGTAATGCTATTATTCAACGTATTCTCAAATATATCGGAATTTGTCTCCTTACTATCGTGTTTGTACGCACGCCGGGTTAGATGTCGTTCTTTTCCATTCAGTAGTCTTAAACAAAACAGTCATCGAATCTCTCTTATTGTGAACAGAGTGCATCATGCATTGTAAGGTATTGGGATTATGTTGCTGGCCGGACAATCCCCTCTGGGACCAGCTGGAGTACACCGTACCAAATGACCACATCAAATACTGAGCATTGTTCTTAAGCAGTAGAGAGGTCCAATTGTTCTTCCAATGAGTAAGACTGATGATTTCAATGGTAACTTCCTGAAAAGACCGTTCTTTATATGCCGTCTGAGAGACGTAAACTGAGAAATGTGTCTCGATGACGAAGAGGTCATGTCTTGTTTCCAGGTAGATAATGGATGTTGGCCTCTCTTTCAAGATAAAGATTCCAATCAAAATATACTTTGCTGTCCGGTTTTACACTAACCTTTTAGTCCCTTTACGTATTTCGTTTAAGTGTCGTTTTCTAACCTTCCTGATTCTTTTTTTCTCCCTCGGATAGAAACGAAGTGATATGATCACTGTTATCTGGTATTTTCCCTGTGTATGTTTCAAGCACGAAAGGATGCATGTTAAAACTTCTGAAAATAGTGAACGATGTCATAGCAGGCTCCTCTACTAACGAACAACATCGTAACATAGCAAAATTCAAAAATTTAGATTTTGGACTTGTCATGTAACTACATTAAATTTGCTGATGTCTCAAAGCAGTTTTGAATTTATCTCGTTGACGTTATATTTTAATATAACACAAATTTCCACCCCTAGAAATAAAGTCGCGCCCAAACCAAAGTAGTACGGGAGGTATAGTTACTGCATTCTCAGTATAAAATGCTGCCAGTTTTATCCTCCACTTAACTATATTTTTATTAGTTCAATGTTAACTTGCCATCCTACACAATTAACGGTCAGTAAGCAGTGAGGAAATCCTAGTAAAATCGAGTTCTTTCAGAGAACTTACAGTTTTGGAAATATGCTGGAGAAATAGAAAGTATTTCAACACCAGAATGTGAATCCATGGCCCCCACATTCGCAGCGTGTGCTCTACTAATTGGGGTTGTAACCCGATGAAGCTATACCTATTTCTCTAATACATTACGGAATACGTGGTTAATGGGTTTGAGTCCCTGTGCTGACATATTTTCTATTTCTCTACAGTCTCTTTAGCTTCTCTATAGTCTCTTTTGTTTCTCTTTACTCTCAAAAACGTCTCTATAGTCTCCTTAGCTTCTCTATAGTCTCTTTAGCTTCCCTACAGTCTCTATATCCTCTCTATAGTCTCTATAGTCTCTAGATCTTTTCTACAGTCTCTATATCCTCTCTATAGTCTCTATAGTCTCTAGATCTTTTCTACAGTCTCTATATCCTCTCTATTAGTCTCTAGATCTTTTCTACAGTCTCTATATCCTCTCTATAGTCTCTATATCGTCTCTACAGTCTCTATATCCTCTCTATAGTCTCTATATCGTCTCTATAGTCTCTAGATCTTTTCTACAGTCTCTATAGCTTCTCTATAGTCTCTATATCTTCTGTATAGTCTCTTTAGTTTCTCTATAGTCTCTATACCTTCTCTATTGTCTCTAGATCTTCTTTATAGTCTCTAGATCTCCTCTATAGTCTCTATAGCTTCTCTATAGTCTCTATAACTTATCTATAGTCTCTATGGCTTCTCCATAGTCTCTTTAGCTTCTCTATAGCCTCTATAGGAATTAATTACACCAAATCATCTTTACTCGAAACAAGAATTCTATGAAGCGAGGCTCTGTAAAATACAATAATATCAAGTCAAGTTCTGTAAAATACAAATCTTAATCAAGTCAGGTTCTGTAAAATACAATTCTATTCAATCTAGTAATAAACCAAATACTGTGACAGAACACGGACTATTAAGTGGAGTCGAAAGGAGATCATTTTTAGCATATCAAACTCAAAGCAAAAGAAAAACTATCATAATGTAAGAATTAACATTATCAGCAGTCCAAAGACAACACACTTCTTGATTTTTAGACAAGAACCCCGTTTATTAGAATATCAATGCTCGGATAAGATAATGTTTAAGAAAAGCTTCGACTGGAGTAGGTAACAATAATTTTCGACAAATTCGATGATGAATAGAATATCGTATTTTTGTATCTTGTGTAGCCTTACATATCGCAATATGTTGGTTTTATTCCGACCGTTAACCAAAAATGATATTGATAAAATACCAAAAATAATATTCTATGAATATATTCAAATTAAAAGTGATACATTCTTACGAATATTAAGATTTACGAAAGAAATTTTAATGAAAAAGATATTATTTATAGAATACTACCCACTATTCAAAGAATCTAGTTTATAAGAATATCAAGAGTTAAATGGCCTGAAGTTTAAAAATAAAATAATGATACAACTCGATCTCGTACCCATGAGAAATGGTAATACTTCTTTCAAGTTAATGATACCTTTTTGGTGTCCGTAGTTGATAGGATATCGAGGTTTCATTGTCTACACAAGGTAAACACAATTTAGAGCTTTTATTTATACAGGTACCCAAAACGGATGCCGATAAAATATAATCTATGGCTATTTTAAGAATTTACTGACGCTCAAATTGATATGTTCCTTAGGATCTCATGTTAAATTTCTGAGGTTTTTACTTTTTGTACATTGCGCTTCATAAACTCTCGGCACAAAGAATTAAATAGGAGATAATGAATTTATGTATCAGTATTTTGATACGGTGTAATGTCGACAGGTCTCCGTGACTACAAACACGATTGCAATTCTAGAAAGTTGAAGCCCGTAGTCAAGTGGATAGTATGTGAACGTTGGTAGTTGTGAAAATGAAATCAAAAACAAAGAAAATCAAAACAGTCAGTGGAACAACTGATGTCTAGTAAGTCAAGCTGTTTCTCTCGGATAGATCGACGCACATTGCTTTCCATCCTTTATCTCAATGATATTGTATTCAACCGCTTGAAAGGGGATCCCCAGTGGCAAAGAACAATGTTTGTAACGAAGAGCAGTATGCGTAACATGACTGGAAACCTTCCGCCGGTTATCCTTTAACGCATCGGGCAACCGGACAGGTCTCTTTCAATACGACAGAGGAATGCAAGAGTGCTGTTAAACAGGACCGTACACGTTACAAATAATGAGAAGTTAACGAAAAGCGTTTGTTTCCATGGTAACTTTAAGTGAAGTAAATCATAAAGTCAAGAGGTAACAAATAATTAGTTTGCTTGTTTGAGGAGTAAAGAACTTTAAACTCTATACATAAGTCATCTATATAAGTTTTTTGTATCTGACATATTTGCCAGAAATGGTGAGGCAAACTATATAATATCATTTCTTTCAATTGATGTAAATATAACTAAATATGTCAGCATCTTAGATACTCGTATATTTATGACTGAAACAAAACTGTGCGTACATAAAAACTGCGTTAGATAAAGGGAAACTTTTGCTGATATTTTTATTATATACGTAGTATCTATTTTGTGTGACCAGTGACTGGCACCCTCACGAGCCTACGTATACTTTTGTCCAGCTTGCTGTAGTCACTGGAGCATTTATCTAGACCGGTAAAAGTTTGTTAATCGAGCAGTACAATAAAATAATGTGAAAGTGACGAAAATAAGTCTACAGAAAGACCTTTTCGTTTAATAGCTCGTGTAGTAAAGGTAAAGTTATACTAGCATAATCTTATGAATAAATTAAAAATCTCCCTCCCTAATATCAACAGCGGATGTTAATGATTTACTTAAATAGAAGATGGACGACAGAAACTACTGGTGTACGAAGTATGTAAGTAACAAACAACAAGCAAGTAAATAATAACTTAGGAAGTAAATAAGGAAGAAAAGGTTTTAGCACATACTACTAATCAGTGGTAAAAAGGAAAAGTAAATAGGCCTACCCGCTGTAGCCTAGGTTTCACGTCCTATACAGTTAGGCCACAACCCCCTCCCCAAACCGCCATTGCCTTCATGATCAAATGACTGCGTATTGTCTTTTCTAACTGTAAATGTTTAAAATATTTCATTTTACGGGTCTGGTCATTGTTACTTCTCCTATCTTAGTTAGATACATAGTGCATCACACGAGAATTAAGCAGTTTGTACTCTTTTGAATTCGGAAAGTTGTTTCCGTAGTCAACGAAAGCTACTACTTCCCTGTTGGACAGCGGTCTCTGCATGAAAAGAGGAGATTAATCTTTCGACACGCGGCGTTAACGACGACATTTCCATGTCGAACAGATGTCTATTCCGGCAATAGTTGACAAATAAGCTTGCTGGTTCCTTTAGAAGAGCCCCTTGACCACCGGAGGAATACCCAATGTGATGTACAATAAAGCATCTGTGCGGATGTTCACAGTGTGTAAGTTGCAGAGAGTAACGGAAGGGGGCCTGTCATTTGAAATATCTCTTCAGCAACTTAGAATCTTTGTTGGCTGGACGTTTGGGTTTCTAAATATAAACATAAGATTTGGTATTGACTTAACGATTCTTCTATTTAACCTTTGCACTGTGAAGGGCATTGTAAAGCTGTTGTTGTATCTGATTCTATTACGTAGACCTGTCTAATTCTCATTCTTAGTGCAGGTACATATTTAACGGTTTGTATAAAGCTACTTGTATAGACAAACACAAATGTGTGTACAATAAATATATATATATATATATATATATACAAATCAAAGGACTTGCAAAAGTTTACCTCAGTTACTCCGAGTTTCACGTCCCACGACGATTCTCAAACTGGTGATAAACTAGGAGAAATTTACGAAATTTATACCATTTCTGCTTCTAAGCTTACTGGTTTACGTATTTATCGGCGACAAAAGAATTCCCATATCGGCATTATATATAAATATATACTCAAAAAGCCAGCATCCTCCTATGCGTAGGCCCTATAAATATTATATAATACTCATAAAATAAAAAATATATTTGACGTTTCGATGTTATCTTTTTTAAAAAAACATCGATAGAGAAAAAAAATAGATATATAGATATATGTATAATATATAGGTAATTGTACGTAAATAACTATATTTTCATAAATATGCAGAGAGTAAAACACTTTTAAAACTCATAAAATGGCATGAAAGTATCAAAAGTCGATATATGTATAAGTAGATAGTATAAAAAAACATTGATATTAATAGTTTGGCGGTCTGAAGAACGTTAGCAGATAGGACGTGAAAACTTAAAGTAACTGTGGTATTTCGCTTATCCATTTTTACCACTGCTTAGTAGTATCAGGCTCAACCTTGTTGTATTGAGCACTCGAACAATGGTATCAATACTGGTTGGTATATTTGTGTATATATAGAGAGAGACATTCATAAAATACACATCTCTTATGACCTTTTGACGACTAACTGTTAGAAAAGTAATATCGTCTTTATGTAACCATGGCTCACGTAATAACGGCTCCCTATGAGTATATTGGGTTTTTTGGCTATAAATAAGAACGTAAGTGAAGAACAAGTCAGTATTATTCAAAGAATCTTTCATGGTGTCACTTTTAGAGAATCTTGTGAATCCAATAACACGCAGAGTACTCTGACCATACGGAATCTTGTAATCTATCATATTTTACGTAGCCTACAACAGAATCTACCCTCAAGGAATTGGATATCGAATTACATTAAAGGGAAGTTATATCTTTTCCTTATTTACTTTCTGTTATTGCTTAGAATACGGACTAGAACAAGCTTTCAGTGTAGGTTGAGTCTGCTGTCTGTAGTCTCTTGTTCTGATTAGTAACCAAAAGATTCACTGCACAAACTGTTATGTTGTACGTCTGAGTAATTGCATTCGACGTCTGAAATTATGCATCTCCCACTTGCTTAACAAGTCCCACTATGGCATTTGAGAAGTTGTTGCCAGCGATGAACGATACAAAAGAATAAACGGTTCCGGTTACCTACGTACGCACTATGGGTGGAGAAGCAGACCAAGCCAGTACGTTAAGGATAAGACTAGCCTGAAATATAAGCCACCCTGAAAAAAGTAATCTGAAAAATTGGAAGAGAACTGGCCGCTGTCGTCAACTGTATTTCAATTTGCGCTCAACACATTTGCCGAGTGTTGTTCTCCCAACTACGGTGTGACGTCTTGATAGAAACATCTATCGTTTTGCTAGTAGCTGAAACGGCTTACAATTCATCAATGGTGGATACGGACATCAAGCTCTGCGCTACATGAAGATCAACCACTATATGCGCCATATCACGATGCGCTGCAAAAACAGCCGCCCAACAATTGATCAGGCATTAAGGACCCAATGTAAGTTTGCAGGATTAGAAGGGAGGGAGCTCATAACAAGATATAAATGCTTTTACGGGTGTGCATTAAACCCCGTCACCTGAAACCTCTTCCCCACCCCCTAACACCCTTTTACTAACCTCAGGACTTTATGCCTGTCTGCTGGATGATAAGTGGTGCATTCATACCTTATGGGTAATTTAATATCTTGACACTTCCGTGATTATACAACAACTCGATATTCTTATGTAACATTTGACTGTGATCTGGACAGCAATTACAGCAATGCATGTGCAAGAAAACGGTGCATGTTGTAATTTAGAACGAAAAACAATATATGATTGAAAGCCCTTTCGGCATTAGTCGCCATGATCTTGAAAGATAGTGAAGGCAAAAAGGAGTAAGGAATTTTTAAGAAAACAGTCCATAGGTTGTTAAGGTATAAGTAATGTTTTAAAATCCCAACCTGCAAAAGTGTTTCCTAAATCAAAGCAATCTCTCCATAATCTTCAATTGTTATTAATACATGTTCAAGCTATTCCAATGATTGATGAATTGAGGGACTAGTGAAACAAGAACAGCTTAATACTCGTAATTTACTTGAATTAACGAATTCCAATGATTATGTCCATTGTACTGGTGAAGAAATGTTGTTATAACATTACATACCCCTCAGAGATCAGTACGGGATGCTTGAAAATCTAAAACTTACGAATTTCTGAGGTACAAAAGTGATTAGATGGTAGTTTGGCTCAATCTTGAAAGAAGGAATGAAATGCAGATTTTGTGATTTGGTCCTTCATAGTCCCAGTACGTAAAATAATTATCTTTCGGTGGGCAATAAGTGACGAAACACTATCTCCTTAAATGCTCCAGAGAATTTAGCAGTCAATTTATCTAGATTAGGAGGTTTTTGTTGATTCTCTTCAGTTCACCTACTACGGGGAAAAGCGACTTTGCAAAGTGTTCTCCCAGATTATCATTTGAAGCCACTGTTCAGGGCCTTAGCAATCAGGGTGCACTGGAAGCCGTCGCCCCTGAAATTTTCAAGAAAAATTATTCAATTTGCATAGCTATTTTATTGTAGACAGGGATACCTGTAGTTTTCTGAAAGTATCTGCTAACGACTCGTGCGAAAGCCACGCCAAAGAAAGTATTTCTTAGAAAGAATATTTTCCTTGATGCTGTCCCCAAATTAAGGGTATGTATACCTCCCACGTGAAGTCGCAGATAATCCTCCTAGCAACGTTTTCCTTAACTCTCCATGTTCCTATTGACGATTATTATCACAGTATGGTAAAATGAACATTCAAGACTTTGGAAAATTTACAAGAGCCATAAAAAATACGTCACCACCACGATTTAAGACTCTCATAGCTTCTTCCAGGGCTGCTCTCAGTAGGGGAATGTTATCTTTGGATAAATGTTTAACAACTACGCTCTAAAAAAGAATCGTGTTTTTCGGGTGTCTAGATGTGCTTCCCTGTAATTTCGAGACCTCACCCTTCAGCTTAGACCTGTTTAAAAAGGCATTTACCTAACTTTCCCGGTAAAAAGTCATTCTCTGTTGAATTGGGTGATGCAGTATCAGTCATTCCAACGTTGGCTGCACCCTAAAACGTCTCATACTTTCAACAAAGGGACTACGCCCTCCCAAGCCTCCTGAATTACAACCCTGATTACCCGAACCCTAAGTACTATCGCAGTTTTACTGTTTTTCTCTTACTTATGAAACGTGTTTGGAACTACCAATGCTGACCTGTTCTTAGTTAATAATATTATATTATAATTCATGTTTTTAATATTATAATTATATTATATAACCATATGATGATTTCTAATAGAATTTTCCTACCAATCAAAATCATTCACCTTAAGTGCTTAAGGGCATCTGAAGACCATGAAAACATTAAAGTTATCACTATCATTTATGTTCTACCTAGAATAAAGTAATACGCCAGTGCTCCTTGTAGTTTTATGTTTCTGTCCTTTTCTTCTCTTCCTTCTCTGCACTTTCAACTGAAAGGAATTCAATGACTTACCTTTCTTCAAAGAAACTACTGTGGAGTCTTCCTAACATGTGCTTAAGTGATTGACAAGTTCAGTCTAGGGTCAAATCCATGGCGCATATTTGAATAGATGAAATGACAAGACAATAACAGTGGAACCAAATAAGATCTGGTGGGCATTTAGTTAGTTGCCATAATAACTCCACATCTGAATAAGAATCCAGAAGAAATGTCTAAAATTATTCAAATAAGAATATATATTAAAACATAGAAAACAGATATGTTTTAAAACAAATTTGAGCCCAAGGGATAGTCACAAGGATTAAGCAGAACATTTTGTTAGGGAGTTCTTGGTTGATGGGATTCCACTGTACTAAGTTAATGTTTATCAGTACACAGGTTATATCAAAATGGTAGACAATTTATTGCGTTAAATCATTCTCATGAAAATGCATTTTTGTGAAGGTGCAAAATCTACAGATTAATAAATAGGATAAACAAACTTCTGTTTATTGTATTTTAAAGTAATATTGTTATTGTTGAACATCTCTTTCTGACAAAGTGGAAGGGAATTAAAGAAGTAGCGAGTTACAACTGCTGATCACAGCCTCGTTATATCAATATTGGTGGGCAGATTCTAATGAGTAATAAAAAATTATGATCATTAATTAATGTTTCTATATCATGAAAACATCGACAAGTTTCAAAAAACTGCAAGCAATGAATAGGCTTATCCATTCTCTATAAGCCGTGGTCTAGTGGATAAGTTCCTGGCCATCAGATGTAGAGGTTCAAGAGGGTCATTGGTGACATCTGGAAGGGCATCAGGTCTGAAAGTGATCCATGCTCCAGTAACAAGTCCCATGAACATGGGCACCATCAAACCCCATGAATGGGAATAAAAGACGTTAAACGGAGAGAAAAAAAACACACAAAAAAAGCCAATCTTCAAATCCCCAAACCATAAAAAAATAAATTAAACAGCAACAACCCTATGTATCTGGTCTCTGCCTCCAGCCAACAACATATGCCTGGGGCAGCTTAAAAATTTGTGCAAGTTGCCATAGTAACAGAAACAAAAATATCAAGCTATTTAACCTTTGCTTTGCTGTGTCATTACACACTTCCTGTACTGGGGTCAGTCATACATTTAGTACCCTTTTACTTCATTAGAGCCCAGAGCTTATCCTGCCCCTTGTCCAAAATGATGTTCTGTTCAAATCTCTCCTTTCTGTAGTAATCAATCTGATAAACTTTTAAGAAGGATGCCTTGACCATTTCAAATATAAGTAAATTTTTGTAAAAAGATACAATATGGTTTTTGTTTAAGCTGCTCCATATTTTATGGCAATTATTTTTCAACCAACTTGTGTGATCAACTTTGTCTTGATCTCAAGGCAATGAGTCTTTTTCGTGGAGGGGGCCTTGTGAGTCTGTCCCCTCTTTCATTATTCTTGTCAAATGCTCACATAGCCTGCAAAGCTCTAAGTCAATAACACAGACCAAGAGAAAAACCACACAAACTACATTATAAACAAGGAATAAACAATATATTTGGATGCTACAAAAGGCAAGTCTAAAGGAGTAATAATGGGTATGATAATTTATCAGGAATACTTGTGAAAAGGAACGTGATCCTGTCACAATAACATAGATTGCTTATCATGGTCCTTCAGGTAGTTAAAGCAACCTGTAAATCTGTGCTTGCAAAAGATAACAACACATATTTGGGTGAGGGAACTGACAGTGCTACATATCTTATCTCTCAAGTAGCTATATCATTTTAAAGGATCAAGAGGGAAGCTCCCATGGAAACATTTTTACCTGTAAAAAATTCTGATGTATTAAAACTAAATAAAAATCTGATACATCAGGTTTCTCTGCCCCCTTCATGCAATTATTTTCCCCCTCACATTAAGAGCTTCCTGAGGTCTAGTGGGCAAGTTTCTTGCCTTCAGTTTAAGAGTGTAGTGGTTCAAATCCTGGAAGGGCAATTGGTGATGCCAGGAAGGGCATCCGGTCTGAAAGTTCTCAATAATCTAGTAACAAGGCCTACGTACATGGGCACCATGTTGCCAGTTAGCAGTAGATGTAGTCTACATCACCTGAGAAACAACATAAACCTCTACATATATCTATCTCTCTGTATAATGTACGTATATCAATCTAGATATCAATAAATATACATATATACATATATACATATAAAACAGATAAAATAAAAATTCAGCTTCCACTACATTTACAAAAACTTTCTGTCCTCCTTCTTGGCTTGAGGACAGAAAAAAGTTTATGGAAGTTTCATGGTCTCATAACTATTATGTATTAGTGGCCCCATAATTTTCATTCTAAAGAGGGATTTGGAAAATTTTAGCAAGTAAAAACCTAAACTGAAGAACCCTGCTGTTGATCATATATACATACAATTTCATATTATTCTAGAAGAATATCCATTAGATGTTTCATACAGAGGGAATGATGAGAGGAGAAGGAAGATGCATGTCTTCCCTAATAAAATATGATGAGAGCTGTTAGAAAGTTGAAAACTTGCACACATCAGGTATGAATAAATCAAACATCGAATACACAACAAATCGTCACTTCTTGGCTCTATATTTTACTGACAGAAGCACTTTTTGATTATCAGATTCAAGATCCTGGGAGATACATTGACATATTTTGTATCTTATACATTTAGGCAGTTGCATTGTACCAAGGTCACTTGTTACATTTACATTTTCTACAGTTGTATTTTCAGGTATTCAAAAATTTATTTCGACATAGTTATTACCACTCATCTGGTTCTTGCACATCCATTCTTACTTTTCTTTTCCTTTCTTTTGAAAGCACTGGATAATGCTGGAGATCTATATCACTGCCGTTCCTGCAAAACCAGTATGTACATCCCCACTGTGTAACTGTAGCAATGCACCAAATGCAGACCACCTTACCTCTGTACTTAAATTTCTCTCCTAACTATGTTCAATAAGACAGTAGATAGTAACAGTTAACGTACCTTTGTAACAAACTACAATAGCCACTAATATAGCTCGAAATTAGGGCAAGTGACCACCCCACCCTATAACTTTACTGGCTATTCAGCCCGGTATTGGGAGAGACATAACTTGAAAATGATTGCAGAATGTGTAAATTGTCTAAAAATACCCTACACAGGTATTATGAGTGGTAATAATGTACAAACATTCTAAGGGTGACACCCACCCTTACAAACTAATGCCTCAGATCAGAATCAGACTTTCTAGCATCCCCACTCCCATTGATAGCATATATTTCTTTATGTCCATTCTCTGTGCTGAAGATGATGATCACATTAAAAACACCTTCATTCCATTATCCAGTTCGTTTTCAGTGTTTGTACGTAATGGATATATTTATGACAAATATGAGGAATAATAGGGGGCACATGCCACCTTGCCCCTCGGGTTGCTGTGATCCTTTACCGCGACTTAAGGTTTCACTGGGTGAAAATATAACATGATAAATTAAGCAACGCATAGGCCTACAAACTAAAAATAATACTATCATGGAAAAAATAATAGTTTGTCTGTAATCAGGAATCGACAGTCGGAAAGACACGATGGGTCACGGGTAGCACAGGTGCTGGTAGTAAAGTCATAATAACCGTATCAATGAAAGTAAACATGTTGACAGTGGACATACTATCAATCTTACTTCAAACATCCTTCGAACTGCAATTTAAATATCTCAAGTTCCTGATAGTTAATAGATACTAAATTCTTACCTGATTTAATATCCATATCCTAAGCGTACTTCTGATTTCCTTGTTTGCTTTTCCTTCCTAAATTCTTCTGATCATTCAAATTTCGCATCTTTAGGTTCCCATGTGCGTTCTTAGAACTCTTTGAGCAAAGTGTTTGTAAGATGAGAGCCAGGCAACTCAAAACAAGGCTTTGTCAGCAAAGGAGCTGGAAATGGCTTTCGAAGACCTTTGGCTACAAGGAAGTAAACTATTTGAACGGTCCTAGCCAGAGGCCTCCCAACTTCTCCGAAAAGTCAATTTCTCAGTTCGTCCAAATCTGACCCTAAAGAGTTGCGGTGTGTGTTAAAAATAGTTTAATTCTTTTAATTATGACGTAATTTGAAGTGGTGTGTCTTGCATGCTTAATTTTGCAGTCAATCCCTTTAACTTCCCTACTCTCGATTTCAAAAATCTTGATCCTAGCCAGTTAAAATAGTATGTTTATTAAACAATTAAACAATAATGACGGAGTTCGCATCCGTTAGAGTCAGCAAAGTTTTTGTAATTGTCAAAGTAGGGGTTGGCTTCCACTGCGACGGTAAAGTATGAAGTAATTCTGAAGAAAGCTGACCTGACTAGCCGAAATATAATATCATTTTTATATACAAGGCTTTCTCTCCGTCGAGACTGAGACATGCTTTCATTCATGTGGTTTGTTGATAAATCCATATCCCTGCGCCAGTTTGAGAAGGCTGCCCACGCCTCTGGTCCTAGCTTCCTTGGTCTCCCCCTCTATTCCCTCTTCTATTTTGCGAAAATAGTAAAGTTTAAGCGTTTCAAAACTGCAGTACTGCACCCGCTTATCGATGAGCACTGCAGCAATATAGAAATCAGAACAAAACATTTGCATTGAAACTGCCAAGGTCTGCAGTTGCACACAGGTTACCCGGAGGGTAAGTGAAGACGTCACAAGTCAAAAAGTTTTTGAAATAGTAAGATTTGACTCCAGATATTTAAAGACAACCGTGGAATAGGATGCTTCCCAAAGTACCAGACCTGTAGTTTATCTCATCTTTAAAATAAAGGCGTTTGAATTTCAAAAATCTATGGCCAAATCTCTGTTAATATTCCTTGATTCGTTACGTTAGGAACCAGCATCAAATAGTAAAGTAATAGAAGTTCTTACTAAAAGGGCAACATGAAAATTGAGCAATTTTTCCATAATTAAAATATTTTCATAATCGTGACGTCATACTTTCGCTTCACATTGTATCGAAAACACGGCGGTGGATTCTCACTTTGCGCTAAAATGCAGCCACGTCCGTATCAACGGGTCTGGTTGAAAGGTGCTACGTCATTATTTCATTTCAGAACTTGAGCTCTGATATGTTTATGAGAAGATAACTTTAGAGCTGGAAATAAAGCCTCCCTCCTTCTCTAGTCCCTGTTAATGACGTGTACCTCAGTAAACCAAGATACGATGCATTAGATATTGGACGCCTTAAAGGTTATAAACAAGATGCGGAACGAGGCGCAAAGTTTGTTTAACATGACAAAGCTTACTTAACTCTAAACTCAGCTGAAACATCAGAAAATGAAGTTTGTAAAGTGGCTAGATATAAAACAGTTCAGAATTTAAAAATAGCATGAACACAGAGTATGCTTTCTCTGTGACACCAGGAGTATCTGCCATTGACATTTTCCCATCAGCAGCAAAGAATGTCTGTTTAGTTGAATTGCTAGAAAAGTGAAGTCTGCAAGGGTCAACAGATTGAAAGAGCTAAGAAAGCATTGGAGATCTAATAGGAAGGAAATGATGAGAAGATTATACAAGGATACGACACAAAGAGGAGAGGAGGCTATGACGAGAAACAGCACAGAAGTGGAAGTTGTAGGATGTCATGAGAAACTATTTGGAACATGGACTTTGAACGTGGTGCAAGTGAAGTGGAAACATGTATCGACGTGGGAAAGAGATTTTGAGAAGAGAGGATTTGAAATAATAAGGTTGTGAATAGATACTAGAGAAATAGAGAAGTATGTCACCAACGGGAATTGAACCCGGGACACACTCATGCGTGGTGTGCGCTCTACCAGTCGAGCAAGGTGACGCACTTTGATAACATGATCTATTTCTCTAGTCGCCACGTTAGCTCCCATATACGATAGAGTATAGAAGATGTTTCTCTGTAACAACTGTTTTCATCCAGTTCATGCTTACGGCACTTGAGCTCGTCGTATCCTTGCTCGTTCTACGACTGCAATTTCTTCAGGCGTGAGAACTAATTACCTAGTGTTATTCTCTCCCTTCTCTTACAAGAAGAACAATAAAGATTCCCAATAGGTTGTCAATTGAAAAGAAAGAGTGCCACTTGCACTAATTAAAGTAATTAATTTTCCATAACGTTGCTAAGATCATTGTCACCCTTGTAATTATCTCAAGGCTCCATCGACACAAAGGGTCACAGATAATGACAATGAGCCACTAATTGAAAATTAGTTTGAATATCATTTACACCCAAACGAGTCCCAGATCTGAAGTCAACGATCCTGATGCCTCTTTCCAATTAGCGAGCCAAATGTTCACAGCTTCTCAGACTTCAAAAGGTGCGACTTGCTTCTAGCTTGGTTCCCAGGGGGATACCAGGTGATGGGACACAGCTCTATGCTCTGACGATTTTGCATCAAAACGTTCTCTGGCATAATTCAAAAATAAGTAGCTCATGAGTCATGAGGTGATATGAGAAACTTCTGATCAGTGCAGGCAGTCAAGGTCCTACTGTGAACTAGTCTCGAATAAGCGTACGCCAAATAACATCCCAACTTCTTAAATAACTATCTGTCTTACATCCTTCCTTCTAAAGAAATATTGCTGAAATAAAGAAAATCAAGATAGAAACTGGAATCTAGTATCCATGAAGCTATCAATACTAACTATTTGGATGTATTTAGCATTTTAAAGTACCAGTTAATGGGAAATCTACCTTTTCAATCCTAAGAATAGTTGTAAGAATTGGAGATACTTCATCCACGCGAAAGAAGAATTATAAAGGAAATAAAAAGGTTGTGACCTGCATTTTAATTCTGCACTGCATGGAAGAGGCGTATTAATTTAAGTTAGAAGTCTTTTCATCACTTTTAATTATGTCTAAAATATCATTCCTGCGTGAACATAATTTTGCTGACAGATATTGTTTGATCGAATAACAAAATAGTGAAACAACCAAAAATTAACAATTCGTGTCACCGTTTTGGAAATGCAGTCAGCGCATTCCGATTTTTGATATATTTAACTTATTATACTCCCCCCTCCTCCTCTCTCTCTCTACCTTACATAATTTGTAGACCTGAATATTCACCTTTTTGTGCCAATACTAAGTTTCGAGGCAGGAAAAAGTTTCTACAAAACAAAATTTTTCTTAAGTATTTCTCACGCCACCCAAAATGCTCCACAACATTAGCAAAGGTGGCTATATCAGTCTAGTAATGGAAAGAACGAACTGAGGGCTTAGCATAACGCAGGGGTTGGAGCTGACAGATGTGGTAAAGGGCCATCTTTGAAGCTGCAAAGCCCAAAATAACCTTGTTTTGTGTGATTTGAGCTTTGGAAAGTTTGACAAAAACTTTTCGAGATTCACGATACGATATAATTGCATAATTTTCATTCAAATAAGAGGAACAAAAAAGAAGATATTGATGCGATCAAGACTTGCTTGCTTTAGCTAAAGTGTAAGGGGCGATCAGTAGTGCTTAATTCCCAGCAACATGCACGCCTCCAGTAGACATCCGACCTGCACTAAAAGCGAAAGTTAAGATACACTGATCGCTGCGAGCAACTAGGTTCCATGCGCGTAGAATTGAGTGACTTCAGACGAAACAAACATCAACAGAAAAATGGTACGCCAGATCATATTTCTGTGCCGTGTCTTTTCAAAATTATAGTGTTCACAAATATTTCACAGCGTTACATACTAACATCGGCCAAAAACGTATTTAATTTACAGCCTTCCTTTAAAGGTAGTAGCCAGGGCGTCGAAACTGAGGCAACAATGTTCTACATTTTAAAGGCACACAATCACACCGAAATGCAACATCTATCCTCAAGACTCGATTTAGAGGACAATTAACTACATCGTTAAATTTGGGGTGAATTACTTTCAGTATTCAAATCTTGTTGCCAATTGATCTCTCCAAAACAAAGTGAATTGCTGGACAGTAACAAGAAATCATTGACAATTTTCATTTACTTTGCCGAAGAAAAATGTTGGAGCTAGCCTGTGTTACGTTGAGCACGGATATTATAACAGCTTGGAACTAGCTCCAAGAAAAATTTCCAGGTGGTTTAGGCCATGTGCGTGCAAGCACTAAATAAATCTTCTAAGAGAGTAATAGATCATAATACAACATGGAGGAGAACATGAGAATGAACATGGAAAAGAACATGGAAAAGAACATGGAAAAGAACATGGAAAAACTTTCATTACAACTAGTAGTCATGCGCACGTGCGAATGGCTCAGTTTAACTATTTTGCTAAATGGTTGGTTAAACCGAATAATGTTGAATCCACTATTCTTTCGGCAATGCGCGTGCGGCTCGGGTTTGATCTCGAAAGTTAATCCGTTATCAAATATCCTGGATTTCGACATAGCTTCATTGAATTGTTTATAGCCGATTCATGGTTTGAGCTAAGGTTATCGATACGTTGGTTTCTAGACGATTTTAATTGTTTAAAACCGATGAAGGGTGGTTAAATTCGGAATGAATCTGTAAGGGCTCATCACTTATCTTTAGTGTGATAAAGTAGAATGCATTATTTTGCAATATATGTACGCAGCAACGTAATCACAAGAAAAGTTGAAATTAGGAAATATTTATGAGATATCAACTTTACTCAAATCTTTGTCTAACTCCAAAAATGGTTCAACATTAACTATGTCAATAATCGAATTTTACCGTTGATGACGTAATTGTCCATTAAACAAGCTAATCAACTTTCAGGATATTGGTGCGAATTAAGTCGATGTTATAGTTCTAACACCACAAAAAAATACAGGTCACACTACAATCTATTTATTGCCTCTGCCTTTGCGAAAACGTTTTCTTGTAAATGCAGACAACAGCGTTGTTAAATAAAATATCAGAGTTAATGTTGAAATGTCGCTACAGTGATAAGCTTAGTATAAAGCACCGCACCGCAAATGTAAATATGAGAGTCACCTTAGTATACAGCTCAATGTACAAGCGAAAGTCTAGACTATTTTTTGTATCTTATCTCTCTTTCTCTCTCGCTAAGTACAT
>JAAAKL020001685.1:0-29545 GCA_010016065.2 Carybdea cf. marsupialis auct. non (Linnaeus, 1758) | reverse complement strand
CTCAGGCAGACACACAAGCAGTCATAAACTACATAGTATAAAACTCAATAAACATGAAGTGCTTACGGCGCTGGCGGGGATCAAACCCAGAATCTCCCACACCGAAAACGAAGAATTTACCATTGCACTAAATAGTGCAAAGTAAAGTCGACAACCCGGGAAGTCGATCCCGAATTCTCACCACCACCAGCAACACAATTTTCTCGTTTAGCTATTAGCTTCATCAGTGCCATTTCATTTATATAAGTACTATTTAGTGATTTAATTCAAGATATTGTCAACCACTGAAAGCAAAATAAGTAAGTCTATTTTGCCAGCGGAAGGGCACAGGAGAGCTTGTCAAAATAAGGGCGATTTAGATGGTATGCAAAATAAATTCAATAATACCCTGTAGAGCACTCAGATCACTTTAAAGCGCTTGCCTTTGAAATGAGATGTCATTTGGAATCAAATCTCAACATCAGTAATAATCGTAATCGGATTTTGGAGAATTTGATCAGGAAAATGCTATCCTCAGAATGCCAGTGGTCTAGAAAAAACGTGTTAACACACAGTTGGGCATTAATAAAGCATGCCTGCTCTTATTCAAGAAAGACGATCCATTGAACGGAAACAATTTTGAAGATAAAATATGTGGAATGTAACTATACACTATTTACGTTGTTGAACAACGATAAAGTTTATTGCGAGAAATCGGAGCATCGTTTAGCTATATTGACTGATGTAGATGTAAAATGAGAGAGAGGCAGGAGAGGGAGAAATAGTGTGGAAAGATTGTAATGACTTAAGGTAGACATCGGTGTTCTAAAAGTATCAACAAAGTTTTGACTGGAGATTTTTGAAATTGCAACGCCTCTAGTTTAAACAAAATACACACTACAGGTCCGGTATTTCGTGAAACAGCCTATTGCAGGGTTTCCTTTAGATATCTGGAGTCAAATCTTATTATTTCCGAAACGTTTGATTTGTGACGTCAACAATTTCCCTCCGCATTCTCAAACACGCTAAACTGTAGATTGGAAGCAGGTAATAGTGTAGGCTAGCTTATGCTTACCCTAAGAGTTTGCAGTTATAGCCACTAATAAAAGTAACCTATTAATAATGACGATCTGAACTAGTCTGGAAATGCCTACATAGTGTCATGATAGAGTTTGTAGTACACGTGATTCTTTTGTATGTTTGATTTCCTCTTCCTGTAATTACTAACCTTCGTCCGAATACGAACTTCCAATCAAATACTAACATACGATTCTTAACCACTCCCTGATTATTCTTAGCCAATCAAATTGATTTATTGTGACTCAGCATCCGTTCATTGTCTTGTAAATCGTAGATATATTAGAAATGTTGTAATGTGTGGACAGTGGCTGAGGAACTGTGAAAGAGATCACAGTTCCTCCAATACATAAAAGTCAAGGAAATACTTGGTTTACTGACAGCGAGTTGCTCTACCCTGCGCTGCTTGCGACAGCGACATTACAATATAGCCAACGGAATGAAAGAAGAAAAAAAGTAAAAAACATTTAGGTATATGTCCTTAGATGGCACACATTTACAGCAGCTATGCTATTTAGATCAGGTGTGTTAAGAAGATGCAGATTTTGATAGATAGGACAAGCATTAAGGAAATTTTAAAGCTATTTCTATCAGCATAGTTCCATTAAAATTTTATATCGACAAAGAAAATATATATAATGAAATTACGATTTCCTCAATACCGTATCCCAAAACCTACATTTATTTAAGGTGATAAGGATACAATTTTTGATAATTATAAAGTATTGTATTATTAAGACTTGAAATAAGTGATATTCTAAATTTCTCATTATTAGAAAAGGATGGTCTGTAGTTTAGGCATCTCGCTATTTTATTTGTTGTTAATGCTTGAGCCGCCGTGGTCGTTAAGGAATCGGACTCACATGCCAGAGGTTGTGGGTTCGAATCCCGCCTAGCCCGATGTAAAGACTAGCGGTTGGGGAAGACAACGGGATGCCACCCCTGTAAATGTGCTCTCTTCCCAGGACATTGCTCACTCTAGCTGGGCATTAGACTACGCTCTAAATAGAGTACGCCACAAAAAACAAACAAACAATGCTTGACCCCCCCTTCCCATATTACAAAGCGATCTCCATGTTTGTGGGTACACCTCCATACAATGCCCATTTGCATACTTTGAAGTCACAGGGGAGTTCCAGTTTACTAGCTGCAGCAGTAATTCGAAGTAGATTTTATAAGTGCTTTGCCAGTATATGTATCATATGTCACTGTGGTGGCCTTGGGGTAGTAGACGACGAAATCATCGCCTCGCGTTCAATTCGACGTAATGATAAGGTTTACTCGTCTGTCCATCCTTACGGGATACATAAAAGTAATTACCAGCAATACTATGGTAACTGGTCGAGACTTGACCAGAGATAAGGGAGGAGCCCACTTCTACCACAAATGTGCCTGCTTCGAATAACGGCCTCCCTAGAATAAGCAGCCCCTAAAACAGCCGACAACGAAATCAGCTCTTTAAACGAATACAGAAAAATATAGTAAACTTGTATCCTATCTGTTTCAGAGTGTTTCCAACAAAATCCAATAACCGGATCAATATATGGCAGCATTTACAGGTTTACTAATGAAATATTGGAATGTAATAAAGCAGGCTGATAATTGCACAAAAAGACAAGCCCGTAGCAATTAATGCGTTAAGTGGAACAATGCTCCCTGTTCCCTCCATATATGAAAATGTGTTTGTTGAAATTAACATGAAAACTGATGCTCTTCTCAACTTTTGTAACATCTGTTGTCATTTTCTGGTTAGAAGTATTCTTGTTGACGTATATATTAGCCCTATGCTAGAAGCTGCCGATGTATATCTATTTCTTAACGTAGTATAATCGAGTCAAATAATCACTCTAGTATATTAATTTACCTTGCTACTTGTTTATCCCCAGATACATAGCATTTCTTATGTACCATTTTCTAAATTTTCAATAAGTTTTCAATACTTACATAATTTCAAGAACTTAGTTCGGGACCGTAATAACAGTGGGAGCAGGGGGTATCAGCCCCCACTTCAGCCAAAGTACTGTTATGTTCATTTAAACAATGACGCCCTGCACTACTTTAACAAATCGTTGCTACCTTAATGCCCTGTAATGTAATGAATGTTTAAATTCTACAAAACACATCCAAGAAAGATAATATCTGTATAGATTATATATAACAAGAGATACAAGGAGACTTACCTGGCAATTTTGTCCCATTTCTATATTTCGTATAGTTGTCATGATCTTTGCCAATGTGAGGCACCAATTCCTACTTCTTGGGTTAAAAGGCTGCGAGGTGACTCTGAACTTGGATAATGCAAATGGTGACTTTGAAATGCCTAAATGTTTATATACCATTGTAAATATCTCATGAAAATGTAGTTATTATCATGTCTAAAAATTGCTTTCATATTTACCTTTGTCTCTTTTCACGTTTTCCTGTGAGAACCACATCTTTTGAAGCTGTTTATGAATATAATAGACGTATTTACGCCTTCCACGTACGTATATGGTGCAGTTATGTGATCAAATTTCAGGAATTCCAGGAGTGAAAATTAAGTTCCAGGAGAGCTTCAGGACTTCAAGGATTTTCAGGAGGAGTGGTTACCCTGTCTAACAGTGAAGAAATAAGCATAATGGCAACACTCACCATTTTGTGACTCCATGTGGAGATGCAAACAATATTTTCTTTCTTCTTCTTTCCCAATTTCCTCAACACCTATAAATGAGAAAAATTATTGGGGATGATGATTTGTATTAGTATGTGAAAATCATGTATTGATCAAGTAGGTGGAAATCCACCGAATGTATGTTTGATACCCCGAAATTGTCTGCCTAACGTCACATATTACGACTTATTTCCTTACTTTAACCTAGCTTAAGAGATTCCAAAACGGCTGTACCAAGCTGAAGGCAGTTCCGGATCAAGGAATGATACATAGACTGATGTTTAAAGTACTAAACATTAGACAAGAAATCAGTCTAGACGGAAAAGTAGCACTAAACTGTATCAAGTATAGGTGGTCACTTATATTTCACTTGTCTAATGTTTAGTATTTCCTTGCGCCTTCCCACTAAGTACATGCAGTTTTAATGACCCCATGTTTTAAATAGGTGATTAAAATTCATAATGGATAAAACAAAATTTGCACCTAAAAACATTACAAATTATGACATATTTTCAGTGCATGTCTGATGTGGTTTTCAAGGGAATCAACACCTAAAATAACTGAACTGGTTTTACTGCGATTACCGCACAATTACTGCAAGGCCACGAGAGCTTTGAAAGCGAACTGAACAAGAACATAAATGTGAAATGTAGGGGTCGAAATCATTGGAGTCAACTGTTGGGGAGGTATAGTCTATCTTGTTTTTAGGAGATATTTTTGTAGCAAGGTGTTTAGTACCAAAAAGAAGAAACACAAAAGTCTTTTGATTGTCAAGTTAGTTTTAGGTTAAATTGGTGTTAAAAAATTACATTTTTGGAGAATCGAATTTTCATTTTGTGCTTATTTGATTTTCATTTTGGGCTCACCATTATCATTTATGCACTATTTTTCTGTGTTAGCAGTCATCGGTGTCTTTTTACCTGGTTTTTTCAGGTTATCGATTTTCAATCTTAAGGGCACACAAAAGCTGTGCTTGAGAATAAAACGGTCTGTTTCGGTAAATTCCGAAAATTTTCTTCTACAAAGAGTAGCTGAAGTTTTAATCGGTTTTAATGTGAGAGACATAAGTACCCCTTGAGGTGCAACGGGAGATGGTGAAATAGTTATTTAGGGTTTTTTTTCTGGACTCTCAGTTTTCAACGAGTTATGGACGCTAGATCATGTTTTGTTTAGAACCACGCTAAGATTCTTTTGAAAAAGGACCTATTTTAGATAGATAAAAGTTAGTTCATCATAAAAAAGAGGTACATGATTTTAAAAATGTTGAGAAGCTAAGGTGTAGAAGGGAAATGAGCTTCATAGACGTTACTATGATCTTCTATTTGGAAAGAAGCAGGAACGAAGCTGATTTAGTAGCATTTTATTTGGAGCTTTGGCAGCATCGGATCAGGCCCGGAGCTGCGGGGGGCAATATCCCCTCCAATGGTCAGATTGTTAGGGGGTATTGCCCCCTCGAGGAAATATCCGAGCGAGTATTTTTGTGTCAAAGTCAGTGTCCTCTTGTTACCCGACGTCTGGTAATCTATTTTAGATGGACTCCCTATTCGATTAGAGATGTTTTTGTCTATTAGTTACCTCTTGCGTAAAAGAAGTTATTACAAAGTACAGGAAATGTAACCCCCTAGGTAATATGCTGCTAGCTACGGGCCTGTGAAGGATCTCCTATTTATTTCTTTATTTTGGCATGATTTCGATGTAGCCTATATTGTGCTTTCGATGCAGCTAAATAGATGCACAACATTGACTTTCAAGGTTCTTTAAATTCTTAATAATGTTTAACATATTCCACAAAATATTGTCGAGTTGTACTGATGTTCACTGCACTTTACAAATGATATAGTTACGGAATCTCGCTAAATCGAATATGGTGATACCAGTCCGTCCGTTCCATAGGACATATCCCATAACGCGTTTTCGAATTTCTAGACTCGTGTAACAGGTGACATATCATGTGTTACAATAATTTTTTTAGCAGCAAAAAAAGCAGTACAAGTTAAGAAAATTATAATTTTGAAAGACCTACGAAGTCAACGCAAATGATCAAAAGTAACGCTCCCCCCACCTTTAAACTAAATTAAGGAAAGAAAGGAGGGGGTGAAACACTGCAATACCGTTTCACTTTTATTTATGTGTCTCATAACATAAAATTTGTCAAGAGAAGATGCTAGTTCGTGACATGAGTGAAACAAATGACTTTGGATTGAGGTGACTGCAGCCCCTCAAAGTTGGGGAGAAATTTTTTTTAAAAACAATCACAGTGTTTTCGATACACGCCATTTCATTCATGTCAAGAATGATATGATCGGAATAACACTTATTTGGTTACAGATGTACAACTGTAAAGAAATAAGGTAATATAGGGAAAAGAATGCAATGTTCTTTGGGGTGTTTTCTAAATAGAAGTCGATGGTCGAAAACCCTCTGCCTAACTTTCGTTCATTATTATTCTGGCAAATCCAACTCTTCCACCCAAAGAATAAGTCAGTTCGACCCCCTCCCCCTGGCAAAAATTGTTCTGTACACCTATGGTTTGTTTGAAAGTTGTGCACAACGATTTTTTTCTATTTGTGCGTATTGCACCTGTCACAAATAACCTGTTCATGATCTCCATAGTCATAATCGACATAGCAGAAAACAACTTTGGTGGTGGATATTCCATAGAAAGAACTAAACCTAAATTTTCAAAACTAGACAAACGCAGTTTATTACCTAGTGACGTTTATACTCACCCTGTCGTTTTCCTTGCGTTTCTTGCGTTGTGAGGGGCATTTCCCTCCTTCTTCGACAAGACTCGTACAATTATGGTTTCAGTTCGAAAATGGTTGTAGAAGAAATCACGTTGTACATAACCTGGTTCAAATTTCGCGCAAATGATCACAGGGGGCCAAACTGCAATGACACAAAAATTACCACTATCTTACTTTCAAGACTTTCAGAAAAAACTTCAAGCAAAACTTTAATCCATCGTAACCCTTTCATATTTTAAAGATGATGCCAAGCCAATTTCTTGGAAAAGAACGCGGGTCAAGTTTATGGTCATCTTTCCAACACCTCTCCATCTCGTCTGTACTGTGGAGGACATGAAATTTGTTTAATAATATATCGTCAATATTAAAATTTTTTTGTGCGTTTGTAGGATCCCTTAGCTGATGTGGGACAACACAGAATTTAGCACAGGTTTTGTGTTGATATTTCATCTTCCCTGTTCTTGTAAGGCAAAGATGTAACCGTCAAGCAATAGCAGGGAAGGGGGTCATGTTCCCGACTAGGAGTGTATTGATTTAAGCAAGTGCACTACAAAATTGATGCCATATTACCGCATTGGTGGCGAAATTGATTTAGACATTGTCACAAAAAGTAGCGAAGACATTCTGAAACGGCCTTTCCGTCTGATTTTCGTCAATATACTGATTATCAGACGGGGTTGTAAATAAAGGTCAAACGTTGTACATTCAGATGCGTTTTGTTAGAACCAATCAAGATCTGGATAGCACAAGCAATGTTGCGTAGATATGTGAACTGAAAGAAAAATGACAATGAGAAAACACTTTAATCGATTAAACCATTATCTCCATATTTTGAAGTAGACACAGCCAAAATAAGCCTTGTCCATTATACAAAAACGACCGTCTACATTTTAGTACATTATTTTCAGAAGTGTAACACGAAAACATGTTTTAAAATGTATAAAGTTGTACAAGGGACTGATCAAATACTTGTGAATTGCTTTACAATATTTCGAGGACCTGTATCAAATTTGTGAAGGTCATCAAGCTACCTGTGTCTGGTGTATTCTTAAGCTTTGGAAACCTGATGGAATGAAAGGTGTATCTCGGAAAACAATCACGCATTTATTGCAATTTTATTTCCACACGCCATCAAGAAATGTGCAAATTTATAATTAAACTGCAGTTATACCCAAACTGCTCAAGTTATAATAGTGAATTGACGCGAAATCTGCCCTTCCTCTCCCAAGGGCATTTAACTATTAATGCATGCTTCAATCTCTACATTTCGCTTTATATAAACGAACTCAAAACAAAAATCGAAATCCATATTTCTAGCATAAGATATGTAATGAAAACAATTGAAGTTCTTCCTACTGCTCTAACGATCCTATTACCTAAACACCAAACGAGTCCCCTTTGGAAATCACTAAATTTATAAGGATTCTCTCGGGAATCTAACCAACAAATGTCGATTTTATCTGTTTGAGAAACTACCCACGAGGGATTACAAATGAAAATACTAAATGCCCCTTTTGTATGAAATGTCCGATTGATTTCAATGTTACTTTTTAAATCCTCTTAAGGAAAAAACATTCGGACTTCAAATATTAGAAAAACCAACAAATATACCTAATAGTAGCCCTGAAAATCGTACTGAAAATCGCCCACTCGCGCATCTTATTATATAAAACCCCGCCTTCTCCTTCCTCTGGTACACTTTTCTTACCCAAGTGTAGAAAGGGAGCTTGAATTTTTTCCCAGTTTTCGTTGCAAATTGAAGCATTGACAGAATGATCTGATTATGCTATTTTGTATGTGACACTCTAGATAAAGGAATTACCTTACCTTACAGCCGTGCCATATCCTCTTGGTCTTCGGCAACCATGATTCGCCAGCGTCCTTTGTCCTCCGTCTGCCTAATAATCTGAGCAGCCATAATCTCGCCCCTCACTACACGCGCAATCCTATCTATCACTTTTCTCTCTTTGTTTTCCTCTATTTTCCTTCTATATAGCCGGCCATTACTAGATTTTTCAGTTCATGTTTCCTTATTACATGCTCCAGAAATTTCATCTGCCGCTGATAAAGGAATACCGTTTTTAATTTCTACAGTTAGATGTTGCTAGTTCCCAAGAGACGTTTTGATAATACAATGCCCTATCATATTTTAGTTGATTCTTTGACATTTTATGGTAACAGTTATAAAAAGACAGAAGCATGTGGATGAGGTTTTTAAACTCTAGTGAGTCAATAGGAATTGAAGTATTACGTAGTAAAAGTGGTAAAACTTAAACGTAATAATACCTGAGAATGACGTATGCAATTTCACGTATTACCACTCCTTCACAAGGAATTCAGTAGTGGGGTAGGTAAGAATTTTAAAACCTATCTAGTTCTTGATAGTAGAGTGCTAAAAAATGTATAAAAATTTAAAAAACAGATCAAAACATTTACATTTATATATTAGTTGTATAGGAAACACACTTCTTAATTTAGGCCTCCAATCAAATTTATTAAACTGAGGAAGATCTACTGAGAATATACTAATGTAATTTTAAGAGTTTAGTTTTGTTCAGAAGTTCAGAGACATTTTCTACTGAGCTGGATTGGAGCTTCCTTTTAAAGAAACAATGGTGAAAATATGAAACTTTAGGCCTGTTTTAAGACTTTCGAAACATTTTACCTTTTCAGGCCCATTTTATGATAAACAGTCTCCTTATAAAGAACGAGGATGTCTTGTGCTCGGGGTGTTCATCCAATTTAAGTCATATTTTATTAATTGATTCGTAGAGTAGGTTAAACAATTAAATAAACACATAATAATATATTTTAAAAATAACTATGATTAGCGCTGGATCCGATATTGAAACTGTATGAGCACGTCCGCTGCTTAGCGTCTGCGTTCGATGAAAAATTACGAACCTCGATTACTAACTTAACCGGAGGAACGATATTCGTCGAAAAAATATTTTATGTTGCTCTCATGAGGAAACATAAAATTAATAAACCTTCCTTTCTACAGACCTATAAAATAAGACCAAAAAATATTCAAAAGACTTGCATCGTCCAATCAACCCAACTTATCATATTAAACAGCTAATTACCTGTTTTTTGCTGCATTTATCTAGTTAAGAAAGGAGACCTGTTTAATATTTTACAAACGCTTCTAAGAATTCAATAAATACCTTACCTTATAGCAGTGCCGTGTCGTGTTGAAGTGGGCGAAAATGGAGTGCAACATTCTTTTTGTCTTCTGCTAAACTCACCACCACTTCCATCCTTCCGCATTTTATCATTTCTTTTATTCCATAAATGTACTTCAAACTCTGTTTACCTTGCGCTCTTCTCTCCTCAATAAATTCCATTAGGGAGTTCTTTTCCGTTTCACTACCTCTCAAGGCATGTCACAGGAATCCAAGTTCTCTTTTCATCACCGTGGTCATCAGTTCTCTCTTCGATCCTACCGCCTGGAACACCCTTCGTTTAAGTCTCATCCCCACCAAGGACGCCCCATAGATTCTTCCGATAAACCACATCTCTGCCCTCTCCGACCTCTTCCTCGTTTCTTAACCAATATTCCATCTTTATCATCGATATAACAACAACAATCACAAGTAGCTGTTAATTAGCAACTATGAAGTAGCATTGCTCAGCATTTTTACGACTTCGAGAAATTTCAACTAACTTCACGGCTGAAGATTGTGCTATTTCAAGAAAGTCCACGCTGAGACTAGAGTTGCTTACATAGAAGGAAATGGGTCAGCTTCCCTAATACTTCCATACGAAAGAATTTTACCTACTGACCACACCAGTGGCTATGCTACCTATTTACTCAACTTCAAACTTAACTCTCCGACTACCTTCGCAAGTACGTATATATTTATTAACGTGGGTTGTCTACAAACCCTCCCGCCTACCTGCTTGCCAGCCTACTTATAAGCCCACCCATCCACCGAGGTATCCAACTATCAACCCCAGACAAATGTTTTTCCTTGATTAAGGCATCTGGAACTCGCAGACAGGCTTTCAAAATTGCTTAGAGATGGATGTCATATGGAGCTATATGGATACAGTGTGGATGCTACAGACTACAGGAAAATACGAGCACGTCGTCATCGACATAACGATAGAGTGGATGGTGGGCTCGAATCATGCGGAAGCATACATCAAGGAAGAAAAGATTGGAACGCAAATACTCTCGGACATCGCCTTTTCCGAAGATTATATTGTCTGAAAATAAAAATTTCCTGTTTTGTTAGTATTTTAAAATTGGTTCCACTCTCAGGATGTCGCAAGTTTGAATCTCCACTACGATATTGTCCAAAGTCTCTCCGAAAGCGCCATAACGAGTTAAAGATTTTGTCCAAAAGTTATATATCCTAAGTTTTTGCCAGTTAATACATTACAGTTCGTTTTCTCTCGCATTTCTCAGAATCCTCACTAAAAATGCCTCTCCTCTATATTCTAAAAGCATACTAAATGCCATATATTACACCTACAGCATGCAGCGTTAGAAAGTGATACGCGAAAATAACTAGCTTATAACAAAACTCAACAGTAAAATATGATATTCAAACTAATCGCTTTACAAAAGTTTTGTATTTCCTATTTGTATATAACACGATGGTTATTTATTAATAACCTGTACATCCATACAGTATTTGAACGGAACACTTCAATATATTTCTCTAGTATCTTTTCAAAACTATCAATTTAAGCCGATTGAAGATAACAATAAGAGTCCGTTTACAAGTACGTACATCAAGGCGCTGTGCCATCGTCAGGTAAAACGTTTCCGTTAAAAATACAGACATGGCCCCTCGTTGGTTTCCATAATTCTATTGTGTTGGCACGTTATCTATGTATTATCTCTCACATACAGTGCCACACGACGATCGAGTAATCGTCTCAGTTTACTGTCGCTGCAAATACCGATTGGCAGTGTAAAGCATCGATACAAAAAGACGGGAAAATGCCGGTGAAGTACGGTATCGTAGCCCAAACGCATTCAACGTAACATTAATTTGTTCGTGGTAAAAACCACAAACAGAAAATTACATTGCAAAAGAGTATAAAAGTGATCCATAATACACTGCTACTATTCAAAGGTAGATGAGACATAACCTTTGATAATCTGACCATCTATAATTCTATGTAACAGAGAGGTTGTATCTGTCTAAACTCCTACCTTAACATTATTTGCTGCCCAACTCCATCCACCCGTACTATTGTGATTTAACAAAATAAATACAAATTGTGATGTGGCACTAGTAGGTCATATAACCTCATTTCTCAATTTCCTGTGTGAACAGAGGGCCTATGCAATGAACATCTGTACGATTGTGAAAAGAGTACACAGGGTCAAGGTTCGAGGTGTTGCTAAGACACACTTTATGACAATCCCCACAAGGTAGAGGGAGTGTTCAGAATAATTCTATTTCGTTGGACAGTTTGGATGTTACTATATTCCTGACATTGATACCTAAAAATATAGGAAACACCACGCATTGGAGAATTATGATAATGCAAACGTGCAAATCAACGTCCATGAAAGATGATTAATCATCCGATTGTCGGACACCCACCCTTTAACCATGTAGCACTCTGTGTCTCAACGTCTGAAACAAGTCGACTCGACCAAGAAACAAGAAATCAACCTATAGTCAAACCGATAATATTGAACTGTTTGAATTTCCACTTCGTAAATAACGGTATTACAGTCGAGTCACAATTCAGGCCTTGGAAATCAGACCCTAGTAAAGGGCTTGTCTTCTTCGCGAGGCCAAACATAACGCAGGATGTTAAAACATGACCGCAAACTTCACGAAGGCCAACCGATCTTAAACAAGGAACTACATTTTACATGTCGCCACAACTAACCAATCTTTTGGATGATACATTTCTGGTGATACCTTTTGGTAGTTTTACATGCCGTTTTTGAGTTACATACCGAAGCAAAAATGAGGAAACTTGTTTCTCTTTTTAGTGGCAAAAAGTCACTGTTTCTTCATTGACGATCTAGTTTATTAAATATGCCTTACCACTTCCATATCAGCAGAACACAAACGTCTATATTTTGAATCCTACCACTATCTGCAGGTCATAAATACACGTGCCTGCACTTCGATGTAAATCTCTTGTAAACAAGGTTGTTATTATTCCATTGTTTAATCAACGTCAGCCGGTCTAGTTCACAACATTCACGTTTATGGACTTTAAAGAAACTGGCTTCTTTCTACCGTAAAATTTAGTTCTGAAAATAATGCAACAAAATACTTAAAATTGGTGACCCAACACATCACTCAAAACGGTCATTTCGAGGGTATTTACTTACCCTCTTATAGGCTACTCATTTTGATGACATCTTCCTGTAGGCTTGAAATGTGATCTAATAATGAGCGAGGATTGTTATTCTATGCCTTGGATCAGAAAACCTGGTACAAGAGGTTTCCTATCTAACACCTTTAAAAACCTTGCACAGATGTTCAATTGGCGCGTTTGATAGTCAATCCCACTAGTGCCACTCATCACGTAAAATCAACACGGAAGAAGCATTAAACTCTAAACCAAAATGTAAATATGATAAAAAGGATCAACGTTAGTAGAATCTTAAGAAAAAGCTGCAAAAAAAAAATTGGGTAGTGAACCAAAATAAGTCTTGAAAATTTGGAGTAATTGCATCTAAATTTTGAAGAAACTTGATGCCTGTTAGTCATTCACGACTCTTTTTACAGTCACAATCTGACCTGGTACTGGACCGGCTGCTTCAGCAACTAAAGGAGTTCTAAGCAATTCTCGGTCAGTGGGAAACGGAACAGCAGCCAAACCACGAGCCGCTGCGTTTGTTTTCCCACCGCCCGGAATTGACATTGGGTGTTGTATGTAGTGATCCATCAACTTTGCTCTTCCTAGTCCAACCTTCGATGCACGTGCTGAAGATGGTATTGACGCTATTCCGATCTTTGGATCGTTCATATTTGACGTAAGGCGGTGGTTTGGTGGATCACTAGCTGTGCGACTACGGGATAGGCCTGTATTTGTTTTGCGTTTGGAAACTTCTTCTAAAGTAGGGAATTCACTCTCTTTAAAAATACTCTTTGGGCTGTGTTTCTCCTTGAGACCAACTCCGCTCATATATTCCGATCGCGATCCGGCGCTCTCCACACCAGAATTTTGGTCTTCTTTAACAAAATCGGGTGTTGATCGAGCACTCGAATTGCTTCGATCCCTTGACATGCGTTCATTTGAATGTGCACAGTTCGGGTGTACATATAAATGTGGACTATGACGTTGTGATCGTGGTGATCTGGCCCCACCATGGTATGTATGTGGAACGGGGCTTCCTCTCTTTTTGTTTGGCTCGTGCCTTCGTTCTCTGTGCTTATGATACCGTTTTAATCCTGACTCTGGTTCACTGTCACAGAATTCGGAACCACTTCCTGACTCTGACGGACTCCGTGATGCATCATCCTTGATCAAATCTAACTCTTTCAACCTGAGTCCTTCAAATTTCTTTGGCATCATTTGCGGGGATCTGCTTCTCCCAGCTTTATGAATTTTATTACGTTTAACATCTACACTTGAATTTGACATAGGACTATTACTTCGGCTACCAGTGACTATAACTTCTGCCATGTCAATAGTCTCAGGATCTTCTGTGTCTTCGGTCGAGTTGTTCCCATCACTCGCATTCCTGTTCGCAAGTTCGGCTTGCCCGAAATCTCGCTTGACCCTTGTGAGACTGTCATCTGACAGATCCTCTCTACTGTTGTCATCATAATCGTTAATCATTTCTACAATGCGTCCATGAATACCGTGGTAATGATCCGAAAAGTCATCTTTACCTACCCAATGGCTCGTCCTCGGCTTAGGCTGGTCGCTTTCGTTAGCTGTAGGGTGGTTGTCCTTTCGTTCAAAACTCTTAACAAATTTCTCTTCATCTTTTCGCTTGTATCGGCCTTGCCGACTTTCCTCCAACTTTCCGAGTCGATTAAAGCCTCGAGGCAACTGATTATTAACCTAAAGTAAAAATAAACCAGAGACTCGCTCAAATCATGATTATTGAAGAAAAAAAAGATTTCTAAACATTATGATACCAAATACACATAAATACCAGGAGCAGCATCAAGTCAAAAAGTACTAATTTTCTATCACACGCCGTGTAACAATCAATATGTGTTTTTCTGCGTAATGGGAAATCATTGTCGGTCATTTCAACGTGTACAACATAAGACAAATAACAAGCGTTTTTGGCAGGATGAGTTGAAGGGAAGAGAAGTAAAACGTTGTTTTACGTACAAAGAGTGAATCCACATAACGCGGAAAATTCATATAAACTCTGCAGAGGGTATGTAAACACATTTAATGTCCAATCTAATACTTAGTACACATCATTAATTAAGAGCACTTTAGTCGATGTTCATCTCATGAATTGAGGTCAATATAAAACATGTATAAAAATTACTATGTGTACGTAGTTGACGGCTTAGCTGACTCTTGGAAAACTCTTACCTCTCAGTCTTTATTGTAGATTGTATTGACCTACTAGGCCCATTTTTATCCCACAACAAGCCCTCCCAACCAGCATCATACGTTCTACTACGCCATGTTATAAGCCGCTGTCTACTGAATAGTTCAAGGTGCTTAGGGAAGTACTTACTTCATAATATAGTTACATTAACATAGGCTATTATGACCTGGGTACACGTTATTTGCAAGAAAGTGATGGATATGTAAAGATAGGTATCTTTAGTATCAATATACAATTTGGATATATACAGCCTCTTTACACTGGCAAAATCTTGTAACAGGGAAGAGATTTGAATGAACGAAAATGTTACTTTTATCTATGATTTTAAAAACTTAATGGCGTCTACTGAGAAATGGCTTTACAAGTCAAGACAAAACGATGCAACCATCGCTGCTTAAACTTTCTCGTCCTGTTTTGTAAACCTTTTCTACTTAAAGACACACTTGTCTAGGGTTGACATATTTTCAAAATCCGACAATGGGAAGGTTTATAGGCTGTAAAATCAAATTTAGATCCTTGTCGTGTCACATGGCTTCGATTACATATATACCACTTAGATGGGGTCTTCCAATTTTCGTCATTTATTGAATGCCACACAGTTCAATTTTGTACAATTTAAAAAAAGGTCCTACTATACCGAAATTTAAGACCGAGGAAAAAGTTTTTTTTATTTTCGCGTATATGGTCTTATTAAAAAGATGCATTTCTCAATCACAAATCATTCAAAACATTCTTACGTCTTCTGCTTGAAGAAAAAACAAATTTCCAGGAGTACCAACATGACGGCACCAGAAACAAGTTCGTCTTGAACAATTTTCCTTCTTCTCAAGCATAAAATCACCTTCATCTTCAAAATGACATACCATGAACCCCTTGAATATGCCACCGGAGTTATTTGCAGAGCAAAATATATACATGGAGGCCTTTTCCAATGACCGGCTTGCCATGCCATATCTCCGCACATCTTTGCATGAAAGGGGAGATATGGCATATAATCCTAACTTCTACATTTATACTCAGGGCAAGAAACTTGATAGTTTAAAAAGGGGGAGGGGTAGACCAAATTACAACCCGTAATATAATTCTAACGAAATTGACGAGTAGACTAGCATGCCTAAAGGTAACAACGATAATCCAAATTATAGTGTATAAAGTGTAAGATAAACAACGCATCCAAGTGGATATAAGTACTTCACTCACTATCAAGAATTACTTTGAAGTATGATGAAACAAGGGAGTGAACTCGGATGCACATACATACAGTTGCATGACACATGTTGACAACCTGACGTACCTTCGTTTTTACTGCTTTATCTGGGGCATCCCTATAATGCCCTAGATACAAATCCACACCATGAAGGAACTCCATGAGCATCTTTTCAATCAATATATTTCGTAACTCTCGCAGATAGACCACTTGCTACGGAAATAAAAAGCAATAAAAGGTTATGGAGCTGCACAATTATCATTTCAACAAAATTCGGTGGTGACATTTTCACTTTTCTCTAGTATCCCTTCAAACTTGATATGTTGAAATCCTCCTATCTCTATAAAATTCGAAGATTTGATACCCTCTGCCCTCTTGTCTTCTCATAAAAAAAGTACAACAGATCCTACTGTAGAAAAACAATAGATAAATTACCCCCAATTTAGCCCACTTCCAGTCACTGCCATAAATATATGTTTCCTTATCACATTTTTATTACGTGATGTAACTTATACTTTGTACCTCATGACATAATTTAGTATATTCAATGTAAACTAAATCATAAGAATGGTGAACGCTGTCAGTAAATGAGTTTTTATAAGTACATGTGAAATCTGTCAGGGAGTTGCAATCTAATGCGGTCTTGTGTTAGCATTTTTAGTTTTTAATACAAGGTATACTAAAACTTCAATACACGACCGTTATGTGATAAGCATTTTCTCTCTTCTAATAAACACTTGTAGTCAAAAACAGATGAACGGCAACTTATTACCCTTACACATAACTTCATTGTAAACATGAAGTAGTTTTCTTTGGGATGCTACAAAATTAACATTTGCACCTGCGTTAATGGATTCACTAAACCACACCAAAATTAGTAGAAGGTCTCCTCTTTCAATCAATAGGATATGATGAATAGCCTTCTTCTAGACAAATATGCATGAGAGAATTGTAGTACTATTACATCGAAATAAAATGAAAGAATGCTAATGAAATCGGGTGTTCGCGATACGTGAAAGTTAAAAGAAAAATAGGGATGTCCTGCAATTATACAAAAAAAGGCATCAATATAAGAGAAGACTTCAAAATGCTCTTTTTATGCAAGCTACTAACATACGTTATACGGGTGAACGCCAATGGTATCCATGGTTACCAGTCAAATCGTAATCGCAAAACGTCAAAATGTTCTTCTTATGTTAGAAACTAACATATGTGATACGGGTGAACACCACTGGTATCCTTCGTTATCAGTCAAATCGTAATCGTAAGACTTCAAAATCGTCAGACTTTAAAGTATTCTCCTTATGTTAGAAACTAACTACGTGATACGGGTGAATGGCAATGGAATCCTTGGTCACCAATCAAATCGTAATTGTCTGACTTCAAAACGCTCTTCTTATGTTAGCTACTAACATATGTGATACGGGTGAACACCACTGGTATCCTTAGTTATCAGTCAAATCGTAATTGTAAGACTTCAAAATCTTAAGACTTCAATATGTTCTTCTTATGTTAGAAACTAACATGTGTGATACGGGTGAATGACAGTGATACCCTTGGTTACTAATCAAATCGTAATAGTATGAATTCAAAATGCCCTTCTTATGTTAGCTACTGACATATGTGATACGGGTGAGTGCCACTGGTATCCTTGGTTACCAGTCAAATCGTAATCGCAAGACTTCAGAATCGTCAGACTTCAAAATGTTCTTCTTATGTTAGAAACTAACTAAGTGATATGGGTAAATGGCAATGGTATCCTTGGTCACCAGTCAAATCGTAATCGTATGACTTCAAAACGCTCTTCTTATGTTAGCTACTAACATATGTGATACGGGTGAACGCAGTGTTCTTCGTTATCAGTCAAAAACTATTAATCAACCTGCAGAGTGAGAAATATGCATTCCAATACCTCAGCTGCAGCAATGATGACTTCCTCTTTTAAAGGTCTTTCGTCCCATGAAGCATTGGCGCGCTAGGGAAGTTAAATGAACAGTGGATAAATGTTATCATCAAAATAACTTGAAACTGACCTAATCATCGCCGGACAAAAAAAGTCAGAGTAGTTGGGTCTATTTCATGGAGAAAACGACATTTCGCCAAATGGTCATTGATTGGCAGATGCACATACCACGAACGTCATTGGTATATCAACTTTCCGAGTCGCTATGCTGCGGCTGCTTAAGAGAGCCTCGGTATAATATTTGAATGCCTAGCTTAGCATCGCTTATGATTTGTCTATTGACAGCTGCATATAATGAAAGATGGCAACAGATCACTTAATGTGCCCAAATTAAACTAAACCCAAGTTTTGAAACACGTGCCGAGCATAAAAAAGGAATTGATGACTATCACTTCATTTAAGTCTTATGCTGCCGCAAATTATGAATTTTTATGCTTTCATTACTTGTTCAGGACTGCCTTCATCACCCATAATCGTCTGGGCAGGTGCTGGCAAATATATTTTTGGTACTTGGAAAGCTGCAACACCCTCTAACAAGCAGATGTGCCCTAAAAGCAGATGTGCCCTCCCCCCCGGCGAGGCAGCTGACAAAAAGCTTAGTCATTTGCTAACAGTAATGCTTGGCTCAACCAACTGTTAATCTGAATCCATTCCAGACGTTTGCCAACAATTGGCCAACACAATTTGTCAGCACAAGCCATAGATTCATTGTAACCAGGTAAGTCTTGTTCAGAATGATATATTGTAAATATATGACACTACGGGATGAACTTCGAGCAAAAAGGCCAAAAACAAGGACAATGAAGATAGAGGTTTACAAAGTTTCGCACCCTTAAGAAACATACGTTTCCTTAGTAAATAGATGATACAACACATCCTACTTGCCATCATTAAGAAAGGTGCACAGTGAAGCCTAAGTTTGCACCTTAATCACGAAAGGCCCAAATTGATATCAGAACAACGAAAAAAGTATGTTCAGGATTCTCTTAATACACTACATCTTATCACTCTCCTTAACATGAGTTAAAGCATGGTCTCTTCAACCAAATGATGTAGTAAAACTATAAATATACTTACCAGAGTATGATTTACCCAGAGATGTCGATATGTGCTGTCATCTGGAACTATGTGAAGGTGTTCATTTAGGGAAGAGAGCAGCCCCGAAAGAACGCTAACGGCATATGAAATAGAATTTGCGTCAGTAAAGAAGTCATCTACGCACAGAATCAAAATCAAATCAAATTGTTCGACCGCAGTCGAGGGCGACCCGAAGGCTCCCTTTTCGTATGGCTTCTGCCCGAAGGCAGGGAGGGGCGCCACTCCTCTTCCTTGTGTTTCCACAATTTGACCCCAGTATGAACTGGTTCCCATTTGCTGGCCTTGGAAGGATGACCCGCTGGGTTGGCGGTCAGTTTGATGACTCAGTTTACAAATTCATGAGACATGCAAATCTTCAAATCGCATAGTGAGATTTGAACCTAGAACTTTCTACACTAAAAGCTGCAGACGGAACCACGGAGCCATCGCGCTGATAAAGAAACTCGACCAACATCAAATACGAGTTTTATAATTTTACACTAAAGCGTGTGAAGACACGCATGAGTTGTCGATTATTTAGCAGATATCATTTTATGATATATTTTACTTTCGTATGGTATCAAGTCATAATGTAACTATCTGCAGGAAAACCCCCAAAACTTTCATTAGTAAACTACAGTACAACTGTACACCTCTCTTGGTTACGAAACCTCCACCACCGTCCGAACATCATCCAGCGAACTACGTTTATAACCTTTTCATATTTACCATAACAGGCCCATAAAATCCAGAAATAATGTATTCTACGGCATTATGAACGTTACTCTCATGCGGAAAAACGTACGTCTCGGAGTCAAACTTCACGGGGACACCCTTTCTCCATCCAAGGGCTGTTAGCAACTTGACAGAACAACCCGGTAAACTTACTAACTGTCACTAATTCTTTGATAGCAGTGAAGAGCAAAGTTCTCTCCGCGTTGATAAACTGAACAACAATCATATTGGCTCAACTGACAACCGTCTAAACCTTTAACTAATTTGTAACGATCATTTACGTCGAGTTAAAATTACAATTGTGGGGCATATAATTTAGGGCAATGTCTTGGAAGCTTACTGTCCGAAACAGATCTACCAATGTCAAGAACAGATTAAGCGTCATCAAAATGAAGCGTTAAAAATTATCACTTCATTTGACCAAAATTATATAAAATCGTAAATATAAGCTGGAAATTAATGTCTGCAATTATTGCTTTTGTTCCTTATTGGAACTTCTGGCGATACTTTAACTTTAATCCCACACATCATGCTCAACTCAAAGAAGCTCTTAGGTTCGAGACAGCTTGTTTCGGCCGGGGGTGAATATGACAGACGAGTAAGAGAGAAGTAGGAGAAGTACAAGTACATCGGGTAGCTTACCACCTCCCATCCCTATCAAAGGAGAAACATACGGAGTGTATCTTCCATTTTACATCATATAGTTTGAAAATTACAAAACAAAAAAAGAAAAAGAAAAGATAGTACCCCAAGCTATCGCAGCATGTTGGTCTACCAACTGAGCCACGCTGACGTCAGCGATAGGATAATTCAGTTTTACTAGCGGCCACATCAGCTGCAAATCCTCCCTCGGTAGTCATGGCCATAAAGCTCTACACGACTTCGAAAACCAGGCTATCTGAGTTTTATTATTTGACCAAGAAAGAAACAGTGTATTGAGATTCTCCCTTCCTATCTCTTAAAAGTTATGTTATCTGTTGCCTAACATTACTCACAATCAGGACGTTGGATGTTAAACATAACTTTGTAACATTGTGCCTGGTCTACGCGATAATTTCGTATTTACGTGCCACATAAACAGTAGTATATCCATACTATAGCTAAACTCTTGTGGCTTACCTTGGAAGATGTCCTCTGGTCTGCTTGTATACAATTATATCTGCAACCTGCAATAAATAACAACATGAAGCATCACAATGTCAAGTATGATATACACGGAAGTTGTAAAACAATAACAGAATAAAGTTACTTAAGGGCAGACAAAGTTTATATTTGCTGAAAGTCTCCTCCTATATGTGCACATGAGTATGCTATTGGTGATTGATTGGGGGCTCAGTGTATATATATTTACTTAATTCGGTGATATAACAAACGTTACCAATATGTGTTAAATACAAACTCGGAGATCCCCTGGACGAAATATCAACAACGTACTCAGTGTATTCTTTACAGTATCGAACGATTCGACAATTTGATAGGAACGATCACGGTTCAATAAAACAGCAGTTTGGAATTTGAAAACTAATGAATGTTTAACGCCAGAATAACCACAAAATTTCTGTTTGTTTACACCCGCTACACTTTAATTTGTCTGAGCATTACTTTAAAAACAGCTGTTCCAATGAAGACACTGTAATACAGAATCGAAGAGCAGGGAGTGAAACATAAGTAATTGACTTAATTCCTCCAGGGAAGCTCAAACTAGTTCACTAAGTGCAAAAAACAATATCATTAAAATAAATACATTCATGTTAACACCTACCTGTGTATCAAAAACATTATTAAGGCTGATATTCGCCTTGTGGTAGAGATAGTCACTTAAGCATCTGCAATCATGTATGACCTGGAAAAAATAGAGAGTGATCGGCAATCCATACACAGGCATTATGAAGAATTGTATTTTGAATGTTAATGCATCTTAACTTTTCCTTGATACTAATTGTACATGAAAATCTTGATCTGGCGGCTTCAAGTTTAAATATATCCATCCATGTACCCATACAAACAGACAGGCATGCATAAATACATACATACACTCACAAATACACATACTTACATACATACATACATACATACATACATACATAAATACATACATACATACATCCATACATACATGCATCCACCCATACATACATACATACATACATACATACATACATACACATACATACATACAACAATCATGCATTATAAAGAGCAGAAGTATACAAAGAAATGATATCATTAAAAAACCCCAATAAAACAATGTCTACATCAGAGTTTCACATTAACACCTTGTGAAGTCAAAAGCAGTGAAGCATTGCTTGAACGGATAAACTGTGTATCAACGATCACAATTTTGTAGTGCTTTCAGTGACCTGCTGTACGATTGTCTCATCTCCCAAGTGTCGTTGTTATCAAGGAGGATGTCCCAGGAGCAACACTACCAAACAAATATGTAGGGGAGAAATAAGTGACACAATTGCAACTGTGCTTGAAATGCAAGGGTGTAAGTTCAAATGGCCTAAAACCCGAGCTGGCACAGATACGTTGTCATGTGGAGTTTTAAGTATAGCCGGCAGAGTACTATACACACAAAATCTATAAATTAATCGATGGGTCTTGATGAATACACTAAGAATATGAACTGACATATGACAAAAAGCAACAGTCGGGAAAGTAACTGAGGGCACTACCCCCCACCGCCAAATATCGACCACAGAAAATTCTGCGATTTAAAGGCAGAAACACAAATGAAAACATTTATTCGTCAACGGGGTGCATGTCACGTCAAAGTGTAGAAACTGTTCCGACTGCTTCCGCTAATCATGGTGAATTTTTGCGCAGGGACGGCACCACAAATTTTAATAGGAGGGGGACGAAGATTGTCTGATAATCTGTCGCCCACCATGGTTTGGTGAAGAAAAAATTTACGGTTTCCAGGGAGCCAGAGACAGCTAAAAGAGCGCTTTCTTAGTGAACATATCAATAAATACTAGATTGATAGAAAACGAACAATTAAAATCAAGGGAAATTAACTTTCTGCGTTTGTTTTGGCTCGTAAATTTGTTTGCATCGCATCAACACATGGAGTCAAGTCTTGCAGGTAACGCTTTTGAACGCATCAATTTTTTTATCTATCGTGCAAGGGAAATGGATTGTTCAGCAGTAGCTGTGGTAGCTGGGTTCACAAAAAATAGTTTACAAATCTTTTTGATATTGGGAATCATTTATCGTTACCGTTGCAGCCCCTTTAAATGTGCTAGAACGTCTTCAAAGAAAATTGACTTTTCATGCTTAAAAATAGCTCGAAGGATACCACACTGAGTAACCAACTGACCAAAATCGACCTTCGTAGTGCTAGCGACAATTTTTTTTCTGCTTGGAATAAAGTGTGATTGTGAAGAATTGACAAGCCTGGTTGCGTGATACCAAAAACTGTTGACAGTAGAAAAGCTCTACCCACTTACTTTAACTTAGTTTACAATAAGCAGGCTTTAACATATAGCAGCAGAATAAGCGGTTCAGGGTTGGTTAACATAATGCTGTTGTGTTGGCACATTCGTCGTAAAGCCAGCATGAAGGATATATGCAATGAAACTTTGCAACAAAAAACACCATAATGAAGAAACCTTACTTAGAAAAAGAGCGGGGGGCTTAAGCTCCCTAGTCCCCCTCAGCTGCACCGTGCCTATTGCGACAGATTTTTCACAATTTTAAAGTCTGCACATGAATAAAGTTTGAAAGGGATTCAGTACCTTAACATAGGGAATTACATGCACACTAGTGATGAGTAAATGTTTCAACTCCTGTTTTCCACCTTTAAATCTCAGAATCCGTGGCGATTGATATTTGCCGGCAGGGGGTAGTAGCGCTAGTTACTCCCGGTCAATTGCGTGATTCTTCAGATGTGAATTCATACTTGTAATATGCTGATCAAGAGGTATCGATTGATGCATAGTTAACGTACATAGAGTACTGTCCTTCCTATACTTAAACTCGCAAACCAATGCTTAAACTTCTCATGCTGGGTTTGACTAAGGAAATGACACAAATGTGATAAATTCCTTGTGGCTGTAACGAGAGTCATTCCGGAAGGTCCCGTAACAATGTTTGTGAACCATGATTATCAAACCAAGAAATAAAGTACCAATTTTGAGCAGCAACGAGCCCAGAACCTCCTATTCTCCTTAGGAACATGCAGAGAGATCTTCTATGTTTGCCCGGTCCTCGTGGCAGGCAGTGACGTCACAAATCATATTAAGCAAGAGACCCTTATGCGGAACTCGCGTAGTGAATAACCTCCTAGTACTTAAAGACAGTAAATACACAGCATATGGAGAACCAAACTAGAAAGCACGAATAATATAAAAGACAGTGTTAATGACCACATAAAATACGAAGGCATCAATAACAAGATGAAAACACACGACCACGCAAGTCAGGTTACTGTAAAGATAAATTTTGAAAATGAATTCCTTTGCCAACAAAACGACGGCATTAGGGAAGCTTTTAAACAGATTTTAAAGATTCGCATGCGAAGCCCCGTCTTACCACTCTAGAAGACAGAGACCCTTCTGTCATAGATTCAACCCTACAAGCTCTGCTAGACTAATGAAGCTCAGGGTTCTTGTCGTACCTCACAAAAGTTAGGATATGCTTTCTCATCTTCCCTTACAGTCAATTTGTTTTCACTCTCAACCTCACTTGCAGAAAAGTACTGTGGACACACTAATTCAATCTTAAACCGACATATGCCATTAGAAAGACTGGGGCAGCTTGCCAATAATCTTCATATTAGCTGGAACTAATTAAATCGAACAATTAATTGTTATCAGTTACAAATACAAGTTCATCATTTCTCAATCAAATCCCTATTCGATGTTTAGGTAACACAGGTCTTCAATCTCACATGACTTCTTCAAAGGTAGTTTATATGTACATACTAAGGTGTACGGTAAAATTTGCAGTGTATGTACACACTATGCTGTGGAGGTTACGAACATTAAAGAATCAACTGTTAAACGAAAAGTTACATCACTTACTTTTAAAATATGCGGTGATTCCAAAATGCTCTTCAGTGAACTATCCTCTAAGCAGTCATTTCCCAATTTAAATACATCGAAAACATAAACTCTTTCCACACAGCCAAAGACCAGCAAAGACAAACTTCCAAATCGACTAAGATGAGTGCCCTCCGCAGATAAACCCACGACACGCTGTTGACTGATTGACGCCACCTTTAAATAGTAAATATTGAACAATATTGAATGCAAAGATTTAATACCGAGATCAACGCCAATTAATACACAGCTTCCTATTCAATAACGAAATATATTTCATTTATATACTCAACAAACTCAACAACAAATTCATTTAGAACTCATTAAATAAAATCCCATGACCCCTATTGTGCGCTTCAAACTCTGTCTACATCCCTAACCCTGTGCGTTCCGAAGTTCCGAAGTTTTGGCCTTTTAATGAGATGTAAAATTGTACCAGGCTGAAATTTATGTACAAACAAATTCCTCAGTATCCTTAAAAGAATTAATTGGCACCTGGGAGGTATCCTAACCCGGAAACCCCATCCAACATGTGTAGACTGGAATATGATACCCGATGACAGAAGCTATGTGTGTATATATGTTAAGTTTTCATCTCAACGGGAGTACAAACACACATTTTTCTCAGGGCAGCTCAGCTATTAAGACGCTTAATTCGTTCTATCTTTTATACATAGTAAAACAAGTCGCAAAGATGCCCCATATTTGTCTAACGACTATGACGACATGGTTACGAGTTTCAAAAAAAACTGTAGGGCATCTCAACTTTTCCAGTAGATTGTGCAATGTACAGAAACTATACAAGCCTTCTAAGTCACTAAAAGAAGATAATATAAATTAAATTAGTATTTACCATTGGCTATACGATCCAAAACATATACTTCTTAAAATAATTTACAGAACTAAAAGTCCTGTCGGTAATTTGTTATCATAAAATTTCATTCGTCCTCCGTTTCATGAAAGTTATCAATACAAATAACTGTAAATTCATAATGCAAAACTAAAAAGAGAAAGTGCCTACCATACATTGCACCAAGCATACTTACAGCTGCGTCAAACTTTTTTCCAAAAGCATCAATGTATTGTGCCGAAGGCATAAGACCACTATTATATCTTGCAAATCGTCCTTCAGCATATTCTCCAATCAAATCTAAACAATGTAAGAATCGAATACCTACAATGGACTATAAGGGCTAGAAGCTGATACCTGAGCAATTGGGGCCAACGAAATCTCACAGCTTAAAGCAATACTTCTGTTAAATAACCGTGTGTCAACATATTTCTATTCCCTCCTTGACGCTTGAAAACTATTCAAAATGGCACCGAACATCATTCGTACCTAATTATTAACGTCTGAGGCACGTGGCTTAGTGAGGTTGAAGTGCAGAAAATAAAGTAGTTAAAAAATCCTTGTACAAGTACCTTGAGTCCACGCAGACGATTTAGAGGTTCATGCATGTCCAAAATGATAATTTATGGGGATATATATGTTCATAAAGTCAACGAAATAATATATCAGCGAGATCTTTGCCCACTAGTGGTATTCAAGGGGTCAGAAAACTACATTCTCTGCCAAATAGCACCCTGCAAAACAGGTTTTTAAAGTGTCAGAAGGCACGACCCACCTCGGTACGTCTACCAGGGCGGCAATTTGACTTCAGAATTAACACACCAGTCACGATTTTCTGTTAGTATGGATAGCATCAAAAATTGGTCTAGCGAAAAAGATGGCACGAATAACGCCGTCACTCACTCCCCTCCCCCGATAGAAACGGCACCTGTATTTGACACTGAAGAATACGTGGGTAACAAAAAATCGACAAAGCGAGCTACAAAGGCACGAAATACCGTAGTTTAAAAGACCGAAAAATACGTCGATAAAAGCCGACAGTATCAGAACTGTACATGCACAAAAAATAATAGGAAAGTACGCAAAGTGCAACGAAATGCATCTCAACACGAAAGCTGTGTAAAACTAGGTGAGGGTTTTAATTGCAAGGCACTTGCTGCTTACTGGCACAAGGCATATACCCTTTTCTGTAGTATTTTAATTAGCTTTTTATTGGGTATACTACTGGTGGTAATAACTAATGGATGGGGTTTCGGCCACTCTCATTCTTCTCAGCCACTCTCATTCTTCTCAGCCACTCTCATTCTTCTCAGCCACTCTCATTCTTCTCAGCCACTCTCATTCTTAACAGCAGGGATAAGTGCTACAACTATTCCTCTTTCTAACAGAATCATCTGCATCAATAGAGACAATTTAGTTTAATTAAGTGATAGTTGCAAGTGCTACTTGAAGGTACCACATATTGGTCGCGCGAGAGGAGAAGGGGGTTATTGTTTTCTTGTTTTGTTTTGTATTCCCTCCCCCCATTTCTTGTCTCTATATATCGATTACAACGGAGTTTGCAACAAAACAATGTAACTTACATGTATATGGATCTTGATACGGTCGATCAATCAATCTATAACCATCATCACTTAAGTCCTTCTTTGGCTCTGGTTCGTCGTCTTCTTCTACAATGAATTCCTTCCACAACGAACGCGTATTTTCTTTTGATGGACTTCCTTTAGCCGAGTTTTCACTTTTGTCCTCTGACGACTCTTTATCGCTAAGAAGGACAAGAATAAAATCGATTAGGGAGAGGACTCGGGCAAGTATTTAAAAATAATAATAATAATGACTGTGGAAAACAAAACGATACCAGCAGAGCTAAAACTAAGGACATCTGTCTGTGGAGCAATCCACTATTACAGTGGCACGTCACCTAATTACAACAACGCGCTTACCATCCAGTATTATAACCACATATTGCATAAAGTACTGGTATAACTATAAACGTACCAGTATAACTATAAACCATCTCTTGAATATCTTGTTCATTCTTTCCCCAAGTAGAACAGACTAGAAAAGGTCCCTGTCCTCCGAAGTGGTACATCATCGAAAAGTACTATGTTAGAGTGTTAATGCACCCAACTGTATTATTTACATGATAGGTCACATCTTGGCAATTACAGATAATATTTAGGAAGAAATCGCAATTAATTCAGTGATATGACAAGACACATAGCACCTTTCAGTTAGAGATCAGAGCTTTTCACTTAGCTTTTTCACTTTATATGCCTCTTTTCCTAAAGAATGTACATTTTAACTTTACATTATGCATCCTTCTGAAGAACATAAGGGTAGACCACGTTTACAGTCTTATTACAATGGACTAAAGAGTACCATCATGGTGGGCATCTATAAGTGACCACTTAGGGTCTACAACCACGTCAAATATGAAATCAAACAGCTAACGGTTCTGCTCTGGAGAAGGAATGGGTAGACACACAAAGCGACACATGTACACATAAATACATTTATGCATAGCAGACTGAAATCGGAAGGGCTGGTGTTCACAAGACAAATATAAAACACAACACCCAAACACAATATTATTAGTATATTACACTACACTCTAATTAACAAGATATAAATGCAGAAATTTCCTGGCCCCCATAGACAATTCAAAGCTATTAGCAACATTATCCCATGGGTAGGTAACATGTAACATGGACAGAGCTCCTTTAGGTGACCTTTCAATTGTGCTTAAGAGAAACCTATTGAAAAGTTATATTGAGGTAGACTAAATGAGTCAAAACATGCTTTTCACAAAGAGACAGAATAACATTATAGAGTGGTGTCTTTCTTGATCATAACATTGTAGAGTTGCATCCCATTTGGTGATAAACTTGCAGTTTGGACATAGTTTAAGCTTATAAGTATTCTAGTTTGATGGAAGAAAATGTATCGCAGAAAAGTATACGAATGAGTTATTTATATTGGATTTTAGTAAAGACACAGCAACACTGTTTATCAAAAGAACACTTTTTCAATTGGCAATACAATGATACTGAAAGTATCCAGGGTTGAATTATATAAACATTTCCAATCATCTCTACCACCATTCAAGATTGATATTAACTTCTTCTCCCTCTCTTTGGCAATTGTCCTAGGTATGCTCTCTGTACACTCTGCCTTGCCATTCTTTATCTGGTGAAAGAACCAACTACATATTTTTCAGTAAATGAATTTTCTCCTTGAACATCATTCTGTTGGCCTTCTTTCAACAGTACTCTATTTCTATCACATACCTATATAATGCTGTGACTACCTCCCATGATAACCTGTCCTACCTTACTCAAGTACAACAGTTTGAAAGCGGAGAAAAATGTCCATTGGGGAGAAGGGGTGGTAATCACACTAGTCCATTCATGGTTCACACTCTATTGCCAATTCTAAAAACACCAGGTTATTCATTTGCAAAATAATAAGCAACACATCATCCTCTTACCTACTTTCACTTGATTTACTTTGTCGAGGGTCTCTCTATTGCCAATTCTAAAAACACCAGGTTATTCATTTGCAAAATAATAAGCAACACATCATCCTCTTACCTACTTTCACTTGATTTACTTTGTCGAGGGTCTCTCTATTGCCAATTCTAAAAACACCAGGTTATTCATTTGCAAAATAATAAGCAACACATCATCCTCTTACCTACTTT
>JAAAKL020001684.1:0-29546 GCA_010016065.2 Carybdea cf. marsupialis auct. non (Linnaeus, 1758) | reverse complement strand
GATAGTGATGATGATGATGATGGTGATGGTGATGATGGTGATGATGCTGAAGATGGTTGTTTTCTTGATTTATATGTATGTAAATAATGATAATAATGATAATGATTATGATGATCATGATGATCATGATGATCAAATTTTAAAAGTAGGAAAGGAGGATAATGGCTGGATAATACCCACCATCAGAATTTTAGCATTACGCAGCAATAACATTCTCTGCTTTATTGTGCAGGTTGTGGTCACATGCCATGTTATCATAGCCAAGTTACTAAACAAAACAAAACACTTAAATAAGTAAACGTTTGAAATGTTTAAACTATTGCGAATTTGAAATTCAATCCTTTACAAACATGTAATATCCATTCCAACCAGTGTTTTACCGTGGGGAAGTTATGTAGGCAAGCATACAAGCATCTTAAAATACACAAAGCCTACCTATCAATTTTTAATTCCATTAAATCTATCTCTAGTTATAGAAATGTTTATGAGGCACTAAAACAGATTGTCAAAAGTTACAGTTTGAGCTCTTCAGAGTTCATGTAACTCCTCGAACAGTTTGATATTGAACGCGTAGCTTTATCTAAGAATCGATTTTGCACGTCCCGTGTTTGCCTTGAAATGGGTTATCCTCCTAGGACTCGAGAGTGGTTTAGTTCTTAGGTCACAGCACCGCATATACATGACAAAACACAAGATGAATAGAACGTACGGTTAAATCCTAAACCCTCGTGTTCTCGTATTCATCAAAATAAAGAAGCTACAGGACATCACAATGTCTTCATTTCGATAATTGTGTTCTTGGTTTGGGGTTGAATGTGTAACAATAGCACGACTGAGTGTACCTGGGAATATCAGAACTACAATGACAAGAACATTTAAATTGACAATTAGCTTGGCTTTGAAACATTTGTAAAATCCAAGTATCTAGGACGATAAACGTTGCTACATTGTCATTTGTGATAATGCATCGTTCTGTATAATCCTTTGTTACTTCCAAAGACCACTCCTGAAGATAGAGATACTGATAACAAGCACTACAAGTAAATATCACAGAGAGCTTTTTTTGAAGTCTTCCTATAAACAGTTGGAAAATTGTTTTGGCAGTATCTAGGAAACATATCCAGCAAATGGCGCGTTGACAATGTCTATATAGTTGCAAAGATTGGTTAGTAATCTCAATGAAGCGAACTCAACGGTTGCTTTTTAAAATGCTGATGAGGCAAGGATGCTGGATATTTGGCAATATTTAAAAATGAAATTTTTACCTATTGTTTTGCAATAATTATAGTACACGTGAAACGATGCAAACGTTGTTCTCATAAATTCCAAAAATCGAGAAAACAAATAGCTTCAGCAGATAGTATGATCGACATTACCTAGAACACTGCAACTCACTTTTCTAATTTTTCCTACATAAGAGGCATCGCCTGCAAAGAAGAAGATATGATCTCTAGACGCCCCAGGAATGGCGCATCGCAGCCAAAATCTGTTGCCCATAAGGTATTCATAGATATGGATGGCTGTGAATTTTATGTTATGCGGTAGGGATGTGCAAGAATTGTTTCGCTTTTTGTATACAATTTTGGTATACAATGGAAAGATACTCGCATTAACAAAGTGTATGAATAATTTTGAAGCTATGTTTTTAAACCAAAAAGAATTGTAAGAGGTATTACGTCTCACGCTGCTTCTTATGATTGTGAATTAAGCATAAAAGATTCTGAAACACTAATAAACGATCAGTGTATCTAAATGTTACAAGAAGGTGTTAGAAATAGGCCCATCGTGTACCTTGACTTTATAACTTAAGATAAACAAATGCATGAAGATTGTCCACTGCACAAGAATGTACCAAACATTCAGTGGTGTAATCGCAGATGGTATTGTCCCCCACTTTCTCCAAACAGTCAGTTTCTTGATATATTTAACGCTGACATTAAAATTGTGGTTTCCCTTGGCAATATTTTTGTAGATTCAAATCATGAATCTTGTCCTCCTCTCCCTTTGGTATCATACCCAAACCTGTCCTCAACAAATTTGATTGTAATGGTGAACCTGGGATAATCACGGAAGACGTCTTTTGGTTTTCTTGGAGCCTTTTCAACCTGATGTATCTTTCTCCAAAATCGTCGATGAGAGATTTTCTTTGCCTTCTTTTTGCCTTTCCCTCTGTGATGCTTGCCACCATTGACCAGCGCTTAGAACTTTCCTTTTAAAATTATGTGTCCGAGGAAGTTATGTTGTTGTCATTTACTTTTGTCATCAACAGGATTTTTGTCCTTTTCTATCCAGAACGTCTATTCTTGTACTGTTTTCTTTATGGAAAAGATTCTTGGCATGCAGTGATAGAATCACATTTCAACTGTCTCGCCATATGTTAAAGTTGACCATAAGAAAGTTTTCAACAGACAAACTTTGCTATCTTCTTTGCTAGTTTGGGTCCGCCAAAATAAGTTCCTGCCAAAATTAATTCCCTTAAGGCAATAACGTTTATATGGTAAAGCATTAAATTTTATTACATTACCTTGTGTATAGAATGGAAAGCCTCCAGGATCAGGAGGAGAATTTTCTAAACTTTCTCTATCAGCTGAATGGAGCTCAGTAGCTTTTTGAGCAACACTTGCTGCTAAGCGTGAATTTCTCCTGCCACCAAGTTGATTCATTTGATGTATTCTTCTCTCCTTTGATCGTCGATTTTGAAACCATACCTGAAATTAAGAACAAAATTTATGCATGGAAGAAAGGGAGCCGACGCTGATACCAAGCCCACGCAACGGTAGCACCAGTTTTTTCCAAAAATTTTACCCGTATTTATTTTTCAAAAAAATTAGGAAATGAAACAACTAGCGAATTTTATCATGATAACTCACAAAGAGCGACACCGTTCTTCAACATTATTTTTCAATTTCAAGTACTGTAATTTTATACACTTAAAACGTATATCATTTATATGCATTTATTTATATATACATAAATATATGTATACACCATAGAGGCAGAAACGATTTAGGAAGCAAGAAGTTCCATTGTTTCTTCTAGTCTGAACGTACAAGTAGCCCGTTAACTACAGTGACACAATCGATTTGTTTTGTAGTTAATCTATAGGAATAAAACAAAGATCATTCGAGGTCTTACATTGTGTATTCGTGAAAGCATTTAATCGAGAAAATATGTTGATATTGGTATGTTGTAATCATATTTGAATAAAATGATCTGCAAAGAGATACATCATTGAAAAAAGATTATTTGAAACGGATAAAAATTGTATCTTATGGCTGATTTCGGATAGGATATTGAGTACCTTTTGTTTACCTTATACATAAATCTTTATATATTTAAACATATATATACATATATATATATATATACACGATTATATTTTTATATAGTCTCATGTTCCATGTTTATGAAATGCTCTCTATATACTTCCTGTCAGTTGTAGGTTAAGTATTTACATGGGACTCAGTCTACGGAAGTATATCTTGAAAGGGAGGTCACGTCTTGACAAACGTTTATTAAAGCTTTGGATCGAATAGTGTTTCCCTGGGCAGTAGCAGTGGTGGGTGGATCTGTTGGCAGAAAGGCTTTGGAAGGCAATAACAGATGCTCTAGGTATTAGCACGTTGTACCATGCCCTACCTAGTTGGGCCTGCAGTGAAGAAGGCAACAGGAAACAATTTCTCTTTTATTTTCCTAAGTTTACTCGTGGATAAAGTCAGAAAAAAGATACGTTTAATTATGTGAACGGCACCAACAAAATTGTTTGTGCCGCATACGGCAGGGGATGCATAAAAGTGTTCAAAGTTCAAAGTTATCAACCTGCAAAATTCTTAAAGCAATACAATCAGAGTGAGCACATGGAAGCCTAAAAGGAGTAAAGCAGAAAGATAGTGACGACTTCGTTACTGTTATAGTACGGATCTTATAGTCTTGGAGGTAATTAGAAACAAAATCGGCTGCTCTTTGTCTTGATGAACCAACAGCCAACTGCGTGAAGAAGATCACTTGCTGTGACGTCAGAAGGCACACATGGAATTCGATTTGTAACAATCCACTCGCTAGGGGGGAAATGTGTAATGAAACTAATTTCTTTATGCAAATAAATTTATACGAAAGGTGAATGGTCACTTGGCTGCTTAAGGGACATGTTCAATTTCCTTGCGAAGACGTTAAAACGCAGTTGAATGTAGTTATCATCACACTATCAGCTTCATCGTACATGTTTCGAAGATCATTCAGAAATTTCTGAAGCATAGGATTGAAGCAAAGGCAAAGGAGTGCATCATTAATGATCAGTTTGGTTTGACCAAAGGTAGAGGGATAATAGAGGAAATTGCTGTCCTTAGAGTGATTGCCGAGGGAAACCTGAAGCATGACCATCGCTTTTCTCTATTTTTGTGGATTATGAAAAACGTCCGACTTGAACAATTGCAAAAATTCATGAAGTACTTAAAAGTATAGGAACTGACTAGAGGAAGAGAAAAATTATATACGTTTTGTATCTTGGAACCGCCATAGTGGGAAACAGTGAGACAAGGCCAGAGGGGGCGTCAGACAGGGATGTCTACTCTCACCTTTACTGTTTGGCATCTACGCTGAAGCAAAGGTAAAAGAAGCACTCAAAATATGAATGATGGCATTAAAATTGTAGGTCAACTGGTTGGGATGTTCTGTTTTAGCAGATGATCAGGCGATAAACTGAAATTCAGAAACTGTTCTTTAGACTATAATGAATCAACTGAGTAGTACAGTGGAATTTTCTAACATAAAGATCCATTTCGAGAAAACCAAGGTCATGAAAATCGATTGATGAGGAATACATTGAGCATTTTTCTAGATTCTGATACTTTGGAAGTGTATTTACTAAGGATTGTGACTTGGAGGCCGAGATAAGATCGAGAATAGAAATGACTAGGCATTTTCAATACACAGTGTAACTCAAGAATTTCAGTAAAAGGCTGATGAAATCCTTGTTCTTGTGTATTTCGGACTATCAGGCAAACTGACATCTAGCGCCTGGAAAGTTTAATATGCGATTTAGGAGAACGATAGAAAGAATAGATGGAACGATAAAAAGGTAGATGGAACGTAAGAGCAATGAAGAGTAGTTGCAGATCTCAGGAAAAGGAGAAAAGAAAGAAAAATCACTATGACATCTATGGAAAGCTGGCGGGAATCGAACTCAGGAATTCTCGTTCCATAAACACCTACTCAACCAATGCACTAAATAGTCTAACAGTTTAGTCGACAATCGGGAAAGTCGATCCTAAATTTCCACCAGCAGCAGCCTGATTTTAGAATTGAGGGACAAGATAACAATGCCATTAATTTACCTTCCTTCTTCAAATATTCAAGCATACTCTCAATGAGCTGACCTCCCCATAATAAATAATCTGAAAGCAAGTGAAATTTTAAAAAATTGGCATTTTTGCTGATCATCTAGCCCTGTTATCGCTTTACCCGTATAAAGTGCAGACTTTTTGTATGGGAGGGGAGAAATATCAATTTCTGCCTGGAATTAGAGTACGAAGTCTTGGAATATAGTAAACAGAAGTGTAAAATAATTCTTTCGACGCAAGAATAGTTTTAAGCAAACATTACAAAACAAAAACAATTGATGTTCTAGCCTCAAAGGACATATTACGATTTAATGTAAAGGCATCTTTTCTTTTTTACAAGTGTAAAAGTTTGAAATAGATGGTTTTTGGGTACATATGTAGTCTTCAAGCGTTTTCCCCCTTTTAATAGAAGGTATGTTGCTCCAAAGAGTACGGTATCAGAGTAAAACTTTTACTTTTTCGAAAGTTTAAAAAATATAATTTATCTAAGGTATGCTTTTTCTAGCCGATAGATATGATGTCAGTAAATGTCTTGACCAATTGAACAAAAATAGTCAACTAAACTTATGAAACCCGTTAACGTCTGGCAATGTCAGCGTTTTAAAACAATCTTTTTTTACTACCACAATTCGTGCAAATATCCACTTTCTTCGATTGCTATAATTTTAATGTAGGTAAGCTTTAAAACTTGGAACAATTTTAGGCCATGTAAATAAATTATATTGTGTGCCTATTCCTAATTAAATCATTGCTTGTAGAATGGATCTGAGAAAGTTTTACAAATTTGAAGCCTTTAGTTCTACGATGTGGTATTTGTATGTGGCTTCTCTACATGTAAGTGGCCTCTCTGCAGAAGGCGCTTCTCTTTATAAATATTTTAAGTGGTCTCTATTTAGAAGTGGCCTCTATTCAGAAGTGGTCTGTATTCATTAGTTGCCAGTCTTCTTAAATAGCCTCCATTCGATCTCTATTCATAAGTGGCCTATTTATCTATCCTCTCTGCATATAAGTGACCTAACTCCGGCTTCTCGATAGATATGATTCTAAAAGTGATCTCTCTCCATGAAAAGTATTTAATATTTAGTGGCCTCTGATTACAAGTAGCCTCGGTTCGTAAGTGACTTAAGTATGTGGTCTCTCTGCACACACTTGGCTCCTCTGCATATAAGTGGCCTCTCGGCATAAGTGGCCTTCATAATTGACTTTATAAGTGCCTTACTTTAAGGGAAGTAAGCTTATCAAAAAAGAACAAAAAGTTTGTATCTAGTAAAGAAATAACGCTTTATATAGCATCATTGTAGTACACAACCGATGTTATAGAAAGATCTTCAGAAGATAAGACCAGGCTGGATCAAAGAGGGAGGTATGATCTTTATGATCTTTTAGAAAAGCTAATTCTCATCCCCAGATTTGTTGACTGATATGAATAGTGATTACTCCAACCACTTATTAACGTGTGAACTCTCTATTTATTTTTATGTTCTTCTGTAAACGCTTAGAAAAGATTTATGTTATTATAACAAAAGGCACGTTTGTTTGCTGCCTAATGAGAGCTTTTTGGAATTGCTTTATTGTTGGTTGATCATTGTGAACGACCCATCAAATTGCTTTTGCGGAAACGTTCTAGACAAATATATAGATTTTACTGATGACTTGTCGCTTGAAGGACGATGACGTCAGTGGAATACGTCTTTAATTTTGCAAATGATCCTGTTGCTTAGGAACATCTATAAACTGGATCATTCATAACATTCCAAACCGGGCTTTTCATGATTTAAAGGATTTCTCCTAATAGATATCTTAAAGTACTAGTTTTTTAACCTTAAGGGCCTAGAGAACATTTGCTGCACACTATTAGGTGGGTAATCTTAAGAACTGAATATTCTCGATTAGTTCATGATGATAGAAAACCATTTTCTGACTTCAGCGTCCTCAGCTAGTACCAGCTAGACTTCTTTTGTGTAACAGTTTGGCGTTGTATGACACTGTTTTTCCCATTAGAAGTGTTTACCAAGAGAATTGATTTTCAGTAGGAGTCAGTAGCGTAACCAATTTAGGAGAGTGGTCCCCACTCCTTGGAAAAGTCAATCGAGCCCAAGTTGCTTCGTAAGATTTACTTTTACGACCAACAAGGTATTCCCAGCCACGCCAAAGGACGTACTTCCAATTTTGAAGAAAAGTACAGTTATATACGAATTTAAATGTCATTGCGGAGCAAGATACATTGGTCGTACGTCTCAAATTTTAGGACTGAGAGTACAACAGCACGTCCCCAGCATAATTCTCCAAGAACCAGTGAACGAACGGCCTACCAGAGCCTGCAAAAAGCCGGAAAACAATTTAGTGAGATCCGACTCAGCCATCGCACAGCACTTACTACTAAATAGGGACTGTATCGATAAATTTTCCATTGAGCAATTTTCAGTTGTTAAACAGGCTAGGTCCGTTTACCATCTTAAGGTTTTGGAAGTCTTGTACATTAAAAACACAAAACCAGATCTTTGCCGCCAAAGGACTTTGTTTTAGACGTTTGCCTATTTTGATATGTTTCCTTTTGCGTCCGCATTGTTATTATCCAATTAGGTTTTAGAATTTCCACTCTTTGATCCTCTTACTTTTGTATTTATGACGTAACGGTTCTGATGAGAGTTCTGATGAGAGTCACACGAAAATAAGTCTTGTCTTTTACGCTCAATTCTTCTTTTTTTTCGTAATTCATCAAAATACGATATTAAAATTGACATTATGGATCTTGCTATCTTGCTATCTATCTAGCTTACCCAATTTTTCAAGTAAATGCCTCTTAGGCCTGTTCCATGCGCCGAAATTTGCAAGTAAAAAACTCAATGAATTTGATTATTTGTCGGAGGAAGGCTCTTTTCAAAGATAGTATATTGTTCTAGTCAGTGTTAAAATCTATTTTCGGATAAGATTCCCCCCAGTTGGAAACGGCTGCCCACGCCTTGGTGGAAGTTCTTGCTCTGTCAAGGTGTGCACCTAATGTAGCTTCGTGCCCAATTCAGAGGCATGTCTTTTGAAAAATGTTGCCCAGTTGGAATGCGTGATCAGTTGGATTGAATCCTCAGCGGGAATGCGTGCCCAGTTATGTTGGTTCTTCAGTAAAACTAAAGTACCAGTTGGACTGTGTATAAATAAGAACACATGATCAATTGGATGAAAATCATCAATCTTATACTTTGAGATCAATCTTCTTTGGCCTCGAAATATTATCGTAAGAAAATTATGCAAGATATAAAACCAACCATATCACATGTAGTTCTATACGTTTGTTAGAAATGCTGACTGCTGTTGATGTCCTACATCGCTTCAGTGCTTAGTCTAAATAAAAGAGAAGCTGTTTAGTAAGGTTGTTTTCATCTGGTTCAATTGCTTTCAATCTCCCTGTTGTATTCTCTAGCCCTTTTGTTGAATGGTATTCTCGACTGCATACCTCTGTTCACTTTGATACGCATGCAACCTTGTTTTTATGTCGTAAATTAGGACACCTCCCAAAGTGTAACTCGTCATTTATCCCCTTGCAAAGTAACATTTTTTGTGTGTCATTAAGTAATGTGTTGACTCGCACTCGTAACTCGACAAGGTAAAAAGTTTTGGAACCGGCTCACTAAAATTATGATCTAGAAGACTTATCCATGCGTCTTTGTTAACAAACCTCTTATAGAAATCATCAAATCCTTACTTGTATAACTCTCATGCTTAATCCAGTTTCCTGTGCTAACTTTTCTCGTATATGCCTTGATGGTTTAGGTGTTGCAGCAAATGCAGCTCGTAGGGTTTCAAGTTGCTTTGCTTTAATCGTGGTCCGAGGACCTCTCCTCTTTCCATTTAATGACCCATCATCGTCTTCTGCATCTCCTAAACAGTTCCCTGTCGACTTTTCCTCGTTATCATTATTTTCTTCATTTTCTGTAAAATTATAAAAACAAATAGAAAATGTTGTTAGTAGAGGAGAAAGACAGTTTTCAACAGCATTCAATGTTTAGGGCTTGTGTTTTCTTAGTTTAATGTCAACCTAGAGTAATGTATCGACCAATGCTAAAAGGGGTACCTGTACAAGTGTGTCGTCATTGTCGATTTAGTAACAGATGTTCATTTTTTCTCTCTATTATGATGGCCTGCTGTGAAGTTGACTCATTTTGCTAAATATATAAGTGCTTCATGGCCACTGGCGGTTTTGAATGGTGCGGGGCCCTGGGCCGTAAACATTTGCGGGACCCTATGACGTCATGTATGGCAAGGCTGTTCAGACATGATCGCTCTGCGGAGGTTTTGGAGAAACTTTTTTCCCTCCAGTTGGTTTAGTTTCAAGTTTTCACTTACTTCCACGAAATTAATATGAGCAATTAGACATATACTATTTTCTTCGCATTGAAGCGCAGGGAACCTGCACGTGCGGGGCCTAGGGCCATGGCCCTGTCGGCTACCCCCTGAAATCGCTACTGTTCATGGCCCTTTTACATCTTCAATTATCAGTATAACTATTATCGATAACTGCAAATAGATGTAGATAACGCCTTCGTATTGACAACTATCTACGTTCGGAGGAATAGTTACTATAAGATTTAGAAGATTAAGATAAGATTTAGAAGTCAATAACTAACTTAACCTAGTTTGTAAGAAAACCTATTAAATATGAAAGTAACTAATTAATCAACTGATTAGCTAATAGGAAGAAGCACTGCCGGGTAGGTTGGGAAGCACAAAGAAATTAGGAAATGGAAAAATACGATATTCGAAGTTATTTTCAGACAATGAGTTACTTGTGTCCTGAACATATTAGCAATATTTTGCTGTATCATCACCTACAAGAAGTAGGGAAGAAGGCTAAAATTGTACTAATTCCTTGGGTGCAGGATTCGGCAAGTTTGGAAGGGCAAGGGCTTAGTATCGCCTAGTATGAAAATACCTCACAGCATATAAATTTTATTTGAATATGCTAATCGATGAATAAATGAAGTGACGTCATCATTCTACCCTCAATTAACTGTCTCCTATTTATTGATCGATTTACACCACTACCACGTGCTCAGGGTATCGCTTACAGATAAAGATTGCTCATTTTTTACAGTTACTGCAACTGCTTTTCAACTTATTAAAGTCGATGATAATCACCCCTAAACATTAAGGGCAACATATAGCAGAACAAAATCTACCGTACTTAGGCCATGGCACTCTTAGTACCAGATATTCTATGGAAAATATCAACTATTGCTCTGAGGTGTTAGAAGGATACGTTGTTAAAGAATCGCTATAAAAGTTTCCAAAATTAACCTGGAGACGATATATTTAAATGTAGGCACTCTATTCTGCGATTTCTCGGTGTTCGCAGATAGGAAGTTTTCGGAGTGAATATAAAATATGGGACAGATGTCTTTCACACAGTTGTTTTGATTGAGGAAGTTGTCGAAGAGGGGGAGAGATTATGGGTAACATCAACTAAGAGGAGCGCAAGAAAATAACAAAACAATAATAGTCAAACACTATTCCCAACTAAAGTTGTACCTATTTCTGATGTTTCCAAGAAGGATGAAAAAAGTGAAACTCTTGAGCTTTATTCATATTTGTAGAACATAATGTTAAATCAGTTTTGGATATCCGTATGGATACGTCAAAATCAAAGATTACTCTAGATGACTCCACCTAATCTACAAAGACTGATTCTTTTTGGCTTAAAGATAATTTTCAGTGTAAATAAAAGACGTAAATCAAACTTTAGTTCTACTAAAATGTTAGGCCAATTAATTTCTAGAAAACTCTTTCATCAGAACTGGTCGAAGAAGATGATTGACGAAATATTTTGAACTATTTGACGCAGTTAGGAAACTTTCAAAAACCATCTGATACTCCATCAAAATAAGGTCTTTGTAAAAATAGGTTACATACATCTACAGCGGTTACATTTAAGGAGGAGGTGTGACTTTAAGTCCACAGTGTAAAAATGAGCAAGCCTGCACTTGGAGTTGAGGCACCTGCAGAACCACAGTTGTAATGTATCAGCCTTTAGGGTTACTGCGCTAATCGTATTTTCAGTATGGCATGTTAAAATTACATTAACTTCTACTGAAGTCGTAAAGAGGTGTTTTGTTATTACGGAGGTTAATTTGATGCCTATTTGTTATATTGGCGGCCTCAATTTTGAGATAAAACATAGTAAGTACTAGGAGGCAGCCAATGAATCACAGCCTGTCAGTTGATAACTAGTATGTAATTCTATGTCCATAGCCTCTTTAACGTGTTGCGCATAGGTCATGTTTCTTAGTGAAACATCACTTATAGCAATACAGCGCTTTGGATACTGTAGCTTGGCCCTTCGTGCGCAAGGTCTGACACGACTTTCATATATCAAATTCATAGTTTAATAGTGTCACTACCATTTCTCACAAAATGTGATATCTGCACTTTAACAAATCCTTTCCAACTATAGCTCAGTTGAATACCCTTTACCAGTAATCTGTAGAGTTAACTTTGCAAGAAAAATATATTTTGCACGATAACGCCTTTTTTTCTGACATTTGGACATGGAAAACATAGGCATTTTAAGAGAAAAAAGTTCAAATGGTGTTCGACAGGGTGTGATGATTGTCAGAAAATAGCCTAAACAATTTTTATCAGCATGAACATGCTCACGCTCCCGCCGAACATCCCACAATACCCTCCAACCCCAATGTACCGCCTAAGACGTTTCACTACTTCCTTCCCTCTTACTTTTCCACCAAACTTCCCTTTTTTCCCAGGCTCTCTTGAAGCTTGTTAGGAACCCCCGGATATTGATTTTCACGTTCCGAAAAACAGTGTTTCTTACTTTTGGAAATACGTCCACAAACGCTTTTCTTGAAGTTTAATATGATCTGAAAACTACATTTTTCTGACAGATTAGAACCAAAACTTGTGTCGACTTTCACGTTACGTCATTTTCACATCACATCGAAAATCGAAGTTTGTTCCCATGCCTTGTTTATTTTTACCTCCGTTCATACAAAATTAAGAACATTCCCGGCCATCTTCCTTTTATCAACCGTTTATGATGCATCTGATGTTCATAATTATGCACATCATACTTAACCACTTGCTTTCTCTATAACAGCAACGGTTGACCTTTTGTCAATTTCTGTTGGCATTGCCGTATGATATGCATCAATACAATCTTTGGAGGAGGATCGGACTAAAGGGCAGATCTGATTAAAAAAAGCTGCTGTAACATCAAAAACGTGCTGTTATTATGCAGATACACACTTTTCACTTTTTTACATGTTGTTTCATTTGATATTGTACTTACATACTATATAATTTCTGTACTTAGGAGAGAATGCGTTTTCAATTGAAAGTAGCACTTGTGCCTTCAGCCTACATATCTATTATCACGTTGGATTCTAGATGTATGGCACTAAAACAACAAGTCAGTGTAACGCGGGGATATGGGTCCGGAGCCATTTCTGATTAATGATCTGACGTTCAGATTTTAAAACAGAGCTCAATAAAACGTGATAAAGAGCTGAGATAGTTCATCAGGCATCAAGTATCAAGATAGCCTTAATAAGAAGTACTAATTTTTTTACTAAACCTATTTCACTGAAGGTGAATTTCCACTGCCTGTAATAAATAAGTTTAGGCATATTACCCGTTTAACCTCCAATGATTTGGCTACAAGGCAGGTCTTGCCGTTGAGTGAAGAGGGTGCTTGATACAACAATGATGAACAAAACTTGTGAACTGCTTTGAAGAACCATGTTTACTAGATGAAAACTGTATTTTTCGTGCTGAAACCATGCGATCATAAAATGTTGACATTTACAAAACAAAGGACACATGCAGAAAATTGTGTAAAATTGACGAAGTGTTAAGGCAATGCGTGCATGAAACCGACGTGACAATTTTTGTCCGTGTTTGTCCTTGTTATACCATGACATGAAAAGATTCACACGTAAGCAATACCTAACTTCTTTCAAGTGTATATTCAGTTGCTTCGTTTGGGCTGATTTCGTCAAACCCCGTCAATGTTGTGCATGTCCGACGCTACACTCAGGTGCCAAAGAATTTTCTGGTGGCATAGGGAACATGATGTTATTCATCAAGGCACTCGTTACCCTAGCTGGTAATAAATGTGGCAAGTCATTATAAGACGAAAAGAGCTGTAACATGCAGCAAGTGGTATTCAGAGCCAGAATAAATCTAAGACCAGCTTCAGTCAACAAAATTCCGAACTCCCAAGAATATTTCCAAGAGAAACATTGCGGAAGCCTCTCAAGTACGCAGGTGGCGTTTAATATGTCTACAAGATACAAAAGCCACATGAAAATGGCTGTCATATGAGCAGCAACCGAATTTCACCAGTATTTCCGCTCGGTGAAACACAAAAGGGCTCGTTTACATTCCATTCTTCTGACCAGCATTTAGGTCGTGCGTACCTAAAATGATATTCAAGAACTGACCCGTAGTATTTGGACCACTACTTGGAATCTCCAAGGGAAAACTTTCACAACATTGATTTCAAATGTATTCCGAAAGCTACCGCTACGCATTAAAATGTAGTTTAACATGACAAAATTTCTATTTTTAAAAAAAGTAGTAAACGCAACACACGACTTTGTTGTTTCATTTTTATACAAAGTTTCTCCCACATTGCAGTTAATAAAAAGGAGAAGAATGTAAACATGCAGATTGGACATTTCTGAAGCTGATCTAAACTGATAATTAAAACTGTGATGTAATCATTTCATCATCAAATTGACGGCAAACGATCCAGAGGGCGGCAGCGCATAAAATACCTGGACACGATAAAGGACATTGTTGGCCTAGATGAGGAAAACATGAGCACAGAGAACCTGTTTCGTTGTGTGCGAGATCGACGTTTCTAAAAGACATGGTAGCCAAAGCCTGTATCAGGCATGGCACTTGTGATGATGATGATGATGATGATGATGATGATGATGATGATGATGAGTCATTCAATAAAGACTCGGGGATCATACAACCAAAAGAAAGTCTTGTTATGAATACACAGATCGAAGCTTGACCTTGTCGTTACCTGAATACGAGGCCAACAAAAACGCTGAACCAGTTAAAACAAACTTGAAAAACATCACTTCAACAGGTTAAAGGACTAACAACTCACCTAACAATCTATCTTTAAGTGCGGCTATATAGAATTTGAAAAATTACAGAATAATAGTTTGTGATTATCTCAAAGCCATAGACAGGGAGAGGAGTTGTTATTGTCAACAGAAGTAAATACGATCAGAAATGAACACAATATTGGACAAAAAGACTAAAGTTCGCAAATTGGACACGGATGCCGTGATGTTATGGGTTCGCAGAGAGAGCAAATCAAAGTATTTTTTATTAAACTTAAGGGCACTGTGGTTCTTGCCAATGAGCTTTACAAACAGTTCGTCTAACAGGCTCACGACCAGTTAAAATGCATGTCCTTCTCAAGATCTATAAACTTAATGCCTCTTTAAAGCCTATCCTCTCAACCATTGGCACCCACTCATATAATGCAGGTAAATACCTTGTGTTGATTCTGGCTTCTTCTTTCCGTTAGTGAATTTGCTATACAATATACTTTTTGTTTTATTTCTGAGTTAGTCATAATTTCAATTTTGACCAAGCTGTCGTGGTACATTTTCATCTTATATCGCTTCTTACAAACGTGCCCCTTAACGAAACGCTAAACTTAATGATGTGTCTGTTTTTTGTGCTCGTCAATTTTTGCGATGCTATTCATTCCTGTAGTTTTTTAGTCTATTTAAGAAATGTACTAAAGAAAATCACGTTTTCTTTGATAAGATCCTTGAAGAACAGGTAGATGGTGTTGCCATACTGTCTCCTATAGGTCTTATTTTGTTTGCCAGTATTTTTTCGGCCCACTTCGAACGCCAATGAATAAGCAATTATTTAGCCAACTATCTTCTGCTCATATACAGAAGGTATGTTGTCGATTGCTCCTTATTGCCCCCCACTCCCTCAAGTACAACCATTGTTAAATTATCCATATCTAAAACGTTATGATATTCAATTTAGAGCAATCCCATTGTTTCCAACAGCGAAAAAGGGTAGTCACTAATACTTGCCCCCATTAGTTAGTATACCGCAGTATTGTCCGCCATGTTACGTAAAATTGTTTATAAGCTTTGTGTGATGTGGGCTGAAGTGTCTAGCGACTGACCTCACTTTGAGACGGAAGATTCTTGATCCAGTTTTTTTAGAGATCAGTGATCATTACACGTTCACAGGGTCTGTTGGACACTACTGTGTATCGTATACCATTGTAAAGAGCTTTGTTTACTAGGTTCAGCAGTTTTCTTCCAACAGAATACAAGAAGAGTTAAATATAAATATTGCTTAAACGTTTAATATTTATTCTACTTATGTATCCTTCAATAAAGAGCTTTGTAAGCTAGGTAACACTCTAATGCAAAACGGGTATCCTATTAATTATGTATTAGTAAACTAATTACCAAATTTGCTTCCTTACCCTCTACGGATTCTTGTGCTTCTAAATGTAATATTAGCTGTGTTTAACCATCTACTGGGATGCACTTGTTACATCTTCTTCTCGGTATCATTATTATCTCATATTTCCAAGTTCAACGATAGGATTCCTAAAACTCAATCTTTGAGCCGTGGTTTACTATTTTAAGAGTTGCTTTTGCACAGAAGCGTATATCAATCAGGCGACAAACCAATTTCATAGACGCTTGTCAGACCTTTCAGGAGTTCGGCTTTTTAATCTTTTATTTTTTAGAATTTGTCCACCTTCTATTAACTGTTTCCACTCTTTCTCTGCCTCTGAATTTTCTCTCCTTTTCTCAGGCTTTTCGGAATTGGAGCTTCTGCTCAAAGAGAGGCTACTCTCATCGAAATTCTCTCAGTCATGAAATGTAAACAAAAATCCCTTGTTACCTTCTTTAAGGAGTCACTTTTTTATGTATCCTATTGCTCACTTTGAGAGCTTACGTCAAGACTATTCTAATTTGTGGATATCATGGGCGCTGATTTTCATGGACATCAGCTACTCGCCCCTCGCTCGAGGTCGACCAAGGCAGGAATGGATGGACAAGATAAAAAGGATCTGAAAGATCTGAATTTGACTCCTGAGCACTCGCAAGACCGTAACACGTGGAGAAGACGAACCACAAGACAAGTGTCGTGACCAGGAGGGATCCAGCTCCGAGGCATGAGGAAAGCAAGGACGTAAAACGTCCAGTAAATAAGAACTTAAGTAAGTAAGTATTGCTGTAAGAATGGGGGGGGGGTGGGGGGACAAAGGAATTAAACATAGACAATTTGACATTTCTGAAAGTGGGATGTATAAAGCAACTGTTGTCCCCCATCCTTAAAATTAAGGAGAACGAGTCTACGCCCATGGTCAATATGAGGATAGTGAAAGAATACATGGAAAGCTCATCAAATACCCTGTTTCCTTTTTTGATCTACTCACCTTGTTGCTGGGACTTTCAATTTTAAAACTTTATTTTCCGGCTGCCTTATCAGTCTGGACCATATGAATCATGTGGCAATTGAGCATCCAGCTTTCAAACATGATTTTTAATATTTAGAAAAGATATTTAAAATATCGAAAAAAAGGCGCATGCGTCTTATAACTCGTCTCTAAGCGCTTTACGGGGTTACTATTGCAAATCCTTTCTTTTAAGAGAGAGAATTGAAACAATGAGTTTGAATAGATACTACAGAAGTAAGAATAGCATGTCACTAGCGGTTAAGTTAAGCTAATAAAAGTCAGCAAGGGGACACTTTAGAAAAGTTCATAAAGGTACACTTTGGTAGCATCTTTTTCGTTCTTTAACCTTTTCGTCATATCTCATTATGACGAGTCGGCGATGTTTGGGCCCAACATTGCGCATTTCTCCGCAGTTTAGTAACACCGACAGGATGCCGTTGGTGATATACTTTCATATCTCTCTATTATTTGCAAATTATTCATGAGTTGAATTGCAAACAAAGTAACGAATCATAACCTGTTTTTAATCTTAGGAACCACGCTCTCAAATGTTTTAATTTTCCTAGTATGTTTTAAAGTTTACAGGGAATCATATCTATAAGATTCTTGGGTATTGAAATGCCTAAGCTATCGATTTAGTCGAATCATACGAAATCCACATCTAAGGATAAGACAAGCTGCTTTTAACTTAAACTGTCATAATTACTTTGCCTCATTTTAGGCTATCTTGAATAAGACGAGGCTAAAAGAATATGGTGTATTTCTTAAAGCGACCCTGCGCAACAAATCATTGATAATCAGTTTACTATTCACGTTTCTTTAAAGGCAAACCTCACGTTGCTTCTTTTTTATGCATGGTTTTCTAAATCAGGAATCACACACACATACTTATTCCGAGATTAGTTTCCCGCATTTTCTGAAGCTCTCCTACATTATGCATATTACTTGTATAAAGCATAAATACCCCTGTATTTTCAATTAGGATTCACAAAACCGACGTATTTATTATCTAAACTTATACAGACGCTGCACAGTAAGCCTCAGTGCTCTCTCTCATCTCGTGAGGTTAGAACAGCAAATCTCTAGGAAGATCTGTGTACGTCTGGTCTCAGGCAAACCTATTTATGGAGGAAGAATCCAGCACCATAAACGAGGTAATAGAACGAGAAAGCTTCCTCTCCAAGAGATACAACAGAGAGAAGCTATTGCATCGATTGAGTTATTGTTTTAAGTAAACTTAGTGGCCACAAGTAATTCGAGAAAACAACAGTTAGAGAAAATTCTTAGCCACTCTAGATACCTCAATTTTTAAAAATTCCCTTTGCCAAGAGCCACGGTGGCGCTTCACAGAATCACTATCGTAAGCAGATATCTTCTTCAAGCATTCATATTTCGAAAAGCAGATATGTATATAAAGGTAGGGTAGTAGTACATTTGAACAACTTTCAGAGACTAAAACCATGGAAGTGCAGCGGGAAACAGAGGTCTCTATCTCTCTCAAAAGTGTATAAATTGGCGTTATTCTAGGCCTAGCTTTTCTTTTAGACGAGGTTATTTTAACTTCATTTTCAATAATGAAGCAAAGTGAGGCATACAAAGGGGCTTGGAGCACGTAAGCTATAACGTTTGGTGGCGATAAAGGAGATGCTAAGGGAAGCCATTAAGATAGCTTTGAATCTTGACTATACTATGAAGTTTCACATTTTCAATCAGCCTGTAGTGGCTACTTAAAATTATTAAGAGCAATTCCAGATCATTACCGTGATGATGATGATGATGATGATGATGATGATGATGATGATAATGATGATGATTATGATGATGTTGATGATGATGATGATGATGTTGATGAGGATGAGTTGGAGGAGGAAAAGTAGGAGGAGAAGTAATGGTTTTTTAGGCTTAATAAAGTCGTCTTGTGCTTAATTTATTATAATAATACAACTTTTAAATGCAATTGTGGCCTACATTATTATTTTTTCTTAATCGAGAGAAATATTTACAACAACCACTGGGGGTTGAGATCGTTCACTATAAGACCCGTGAAACAGTTACCTGGTCTTGACCATGACCAGCAAATTAAAGTTAAACAAATTTTCTCCTTTTATAAACTGAAACAATGTGATGTTGCCTACAAAATCTTTAATCTTAATATCAAGTCATGCTGATTTGGTTTTCAATTTCTTATCAGACCATGATGCATTGCGTTGAGAGGCTCTTTTGTAAATAAAAAGATTTGCTTTTGACAAAATTATAACATATTCACAAATACTAGGAATAAGGGTAGGCTCTTTTCCGCTTTATAAACTGGAAATTTAAAGCATCCCTATTTCACACGTGTTATCCTCTGATTACATCAAAGACGCTGAATCGATAAAACATTTGGCACCCTAGCACCCTCTACGACAACATGACAACAATTGATCTGAGCAAATATAAATGCACATAGAACTAATCCCTTCTACTCCATTCTGCTTCATTCTACTCCATTCAACTCCCTTCTACTCCAATCTATTCTATTCTACTCCATTCCATTTCATTCTACTACATTATATTTCATTCTACTCTATTCTATTCCATTTCACGCCATTCTACTCCATTCTACTCCATTCTACTCCCTTCTACTCCATTCTATTCCATTCTACTCCATTCTATGTCATTCTATGTCATTCTACTCCATTCTATTTCATTCTACTCCATTCTATTCCATTTTACTTCTTTCTTCTCTATTCCATTCCATTCTACTCTATTCTACTCTATTCGTCTCTGTTCTGCTCTATTCTACTCTATTCTGCTCTTTTCGGTTCTTTTCTACTCTATTCTGCTCTTTTCTCCTCTATTCTACTCTAATCTACTCTTTTCTGCTCTATGCTGCTCTATTCTCCTCTATTCTACTCTAATCTACTCTTTTCTGCTCTATGCTGCTCTATTCTACTCTATTCTACTCTTTTCTGCTCTATTCTGCTCTATTCTACTCTATTCTACTCTTTTCTGCTCTATGCTGCTCTATTCTACTCTATTCTACTCTCTTCTGCTCTTTTCTGCTCTATTCGTCTATGTTCTACTCTATTCTACTTTATTCTGCTCTTTTCTACTCTATTCTGCTCTATTCTGCCCTATTCTGCCCTATTCTGCTCTAGTCTACTCTATTCTACTCTTTTCTGCTCTATTATGTCTCCCGTAATTTCCGTGTACTGCCCATTGTTTTGCCTCATAATTTCAGTAAAAGAAACTATTACGTTCTTCTAGGTATCAGTTATTGTAAGCTTTCTCCTTCCTTCCCAACGAATATAGTCCATCTTTGTCCTCACAGCTTTATACATGTCAACTGTCATCGCAAACCTTTCTAGTCAGTCTAAATTTCATGCACCGTCAAAGATTTCAACAAACTATACGGCATTTTATCATAAGGAATGGGTCCTTTACCTCCTATATTATTTTCTTGCTTCGGTAATTCTGAGGATTTTCTATTACATGTTCTTAACATAACTAAACATTTGGAGTGCGATCTGATTAACTTGCCTTCTGCGATTTCTCTATGAAACGTTTGTAACCTCTTTATGGATTGGAAATTTGCTGTAAGCAGGGAAGGATGAATACGAAATGGCAAATAGATGAATCCGAGCCTTAAGATTTTTTCCTTTCTTAACAATTTAACAGTTTTAAATTAAACTTCATCTTAAGTACATATTTATATGAAAGACAGCATTTGTTTCTTTAGACTAATAATTTGGAATTGTCATAATAGTAGGTTGAGAATGCCAATAAAATGCGGTGAAACACGCGGTGTTGGCCTCACATATGGCCAATAAATCATAATGAGATATGACGAAAAGAACGGAAGAGATGCTACCCAAGGGAACCTTTATGACCCTTTGCACAGGGTTCCCTTGCTGCCGTTACTTAACAGTGTACTAAACTGGCAGGAATAAGCCTTCATCCTATCGTAATACCTATGAGTACCTATACTATCTGACAACACCTTTTAGATTTTTGCACTAAAGTAAACCTAATACCGTAGTGTAAAAAAGTATGTACTGCTTTGTTAATATATATATATGTATATACATGTACAGTATATAGGAAAACTGAGTTATTTCCAATCTACTTTTCACTGCTTCACTTCTCTCAAAAGGATTAACAGCACCTTATGCTCTAGCAACCCTGTAAAGGAAGGACCGGCACAATGAGTACAAAAACCCTTTGCTAAGCTAAAACGTTTAAAATTCAATGTGTTTACTATCAAATGAAACCGTAGCAATCCTTTATATTGCCAATTAACATCAAGAGAGGGCAAAACCTTTTGGCTCCTTGTTTGTCAACTCCCTCCCTGTCTACCTTATAATATTTACTCTTTGAGATATAAATGAAAAGCTCGCTCGAGCCATCGAATTACCGATTTTTAATATCTTTGTTGATTATGGAGGTCCCACAACTGAGAAAAGGAGAAGTTGTAAAAGCTCCTCAGGCCAACTTTAGTGGCACGTCTTATGCACTTAGTAGAAACGACCGCTCGAGTCTCTTGGTGACGTCGCTTTGGATTGTGAAAAGCACTACGCAGGGAGTATCGTTAACATCAGTTGCGTGCAATAGCGCATGATTAATGAATTTGCGTTGGTTTAAGTACTTTCTTGAATTATAGCAAAGAAGAATATTGAGCATCAGCTTGTCAAGCGTAGCAGAACGTTCTTGCACAACTGATCAACGTTAAGCCATTTCAGCTCATCGGACATCCATACTCCGGTTTGCTTAAGCACGACCTCTTCACAAAACCTCGGCGGGTGACAACAACTACCAAGGCCTAAAATCAATCCATATTTTACGGTTGGATAACCTAATTAGATAAAACTGTAATATCCGAACAAAAGAAGCTTTGAATCCGCGTTTAAGTTTTTGGAATACTTGAGGATGAAGACAATATCGGTCACTTACCATAATCGCTGGAGGAGACCGAGCTCTTTTGAACGGGAAAGTCTCCTACGTTTTCATAATCCCTTTCACATAAATATGTTTGATCTCCAGTAACAAAAAGCTGATCCCCAGTTGAAAACTGCTTTTGACATCTAGAGCATGCTAAGCATTTCAGATGAAAGCTATTCAGTCCAACGCGATAAACTGTGTCTGTTGGTAAAAGTCCTTCCTTGCATCCACAGCACTTGGCACCGTACAACCTTGAACACAAAATGATGAAAACTGAGAAATTAACTTTTATTGGAATTTAACCTAAGTACCTACAAATAAATCCTACATCAGAGAAGCATGTTTCCTTTGGGCAAAGGAGGTGGTTTTTAGGATATTACATTTATAATCAAACTTGGGTAAAAAGGCGAATAAAAAGTGCAAACCTCACGCTAACGGAACTAGGGGAGGGCTTTCAAAGAAGAGATGCTTAACCATGGGAACTGGGAAATGGGAAACTTTGGAAAGGAACAATAATGTCCCATAACTTTTATGCTATCCAAGAAAAACTGGAGTCGTACAAAACTCCACTCAATGCTTTCAAATTCAGGAGAATCAATCAGAATGTCTGCGAAGGGCACAGTGTGCCTCTAACGAAAGCAGTAAAGGAAAAGCAGAAGTAGACAGTAAGATTAGTCATTTTCATGATGTAAGCAATGCTAAGTCGGTAGTTATATAGTTTCTGCTTTCACATTCTTTTATCTAAAAAAAAGTATAAGAAAAATTGAGTGCAAAGAGCCATTTTATTTGCAAATCACTTGATCTGGGATTTAAAAGCAGGTTAATCTAAGCGTTTTTATCCTGGTACATTTCTTGTTGGTGGTGGGTGATACTGAATCGATTTAAGGGAAAGTAAGAAAAGTTCATGATTGAGTAAGTCTTTCATGAAATTTACGGACTAAATATCGACCCCCTTAAGATCCCAGTTTTAAAAGAATCAGATTTAAATTTAAAATAATTCGAGAAGTCCAGTACTTTAGAGTCAACTTGCAATACAGCAAAAACATTCAAAATAATGTTGTCGAGCTTAACTATTAGAAACAGTTGTAAAATTTTAGCATTTTATAGGAAGGAACTTTGCTAAATAAATGCCGATGCTTAGTTCATCGTTGTCCGAAGAATAGTCTGCTGTTGGGAGTGCTGTGATAACTAATGCAACTTTGAAGTCTCGTATTTTGAAGGAATCTTTAATGGATTTCTTATAGAGGATACCTAGCAAGGAAAAACGGAACTTTTCAAATACCCGTCACCAAAACCGCTTATTTTTACATATACCCAAAAGATTACAAGAAGGGACTATAAAATTATTATTTAAATTCTATTTAGTATCGTTTTACTGCGCAAGTCCTTCTGCAAACATGAAAAAATGAGGTCAACTTAATTATCATACGATAAATATATTTTTAATAGGAATTACTATAGAAACACTCTACAAAAGTATTATGCAACTGTTATTTGGGGGGTTCATATACTACAAAACGAACTATAGTTTGAGTCCATAACCTATTAAGGATCAGATGAAATATACTATAATGTCTGCTATTTTTGGCCTTAAATTTCAATATGGAATTGACAGAATCAGTAACATTTTTATATAACAGTGAAATTACTAATCAAATCCATATAAATGAATATACACATTACGCAGGACAACTAAATTCTCTTTGGGGTTTGAGGTATGAACTTCAACTGCATCCGATGATGGTATGACAGTAAGCTGCGTCGGATTGTAGAGATTGAAGAGATTCGACGTTGGACTAGTTAGGTGACCCTTGGTAACAATTACCTCCAAGTCACCCTTGGTAAAGGTTTATTACCTCATAACATGTCCTGAGACCTTGAAGTGCCGGATAGACAAACAACGGGATTGAGTCTACTTCATCGGGAGGAGGGTTTTCTTAATCCTTGTTTGGTGACCTTTTTAGAGATGGTGTCATGATAATAACACCGGTGGTTTTTTCACCGTATTTTCAATAGCCACTATAATGAGATGGTACTCTGAAAAAACTCGGGATCATTACCCTCCAGTAGCAATGATAAATCAAATATATAGTTCTCGATTAAATGTTGACAAAACAAGGACAACGCCGCATCGACCTTAGCGCGGATCAACAAGGGACGCGTCCCTTGGTGGTCTGCCTGGCTGAGGTCGAAAATTATGTTGCTGCCTGTGACGACTTGTCATCGTCTTCCACATCATTTGGTAACATGAATTCAAACTTGACATCAACTAATCTGATGGCGGATATACAGCTAAATACACTGTTTATTAGGGGACTAGAACGCAACCATCATGCGGAATGTCGATCTTTAGGGGCCTGGCATTGCAGACTGGAGGCTAACAACTCTAATCTACTGTTGGCGCATAACAACGGATAATTGATGGCTGTGTGGTATCTGAAACATTGAATGAAGATAATGAATACTATATTCCGATCATAACGTACTCATCGTAAGACCTGGGAATATTCTGCAACCGGAACGTGGTAGCGAATTTACTATATCTGAACTAACCACTGGATCTCCAAGTTTGTTCGCTCCTGTCGTGTACATATTGCCACATCTTTACTATTCGATACAGATCACAGACCGTTAGTTATGGACATGGCTTTTCCAACAACGAAGAAGCAGCTGAAGATCAAACAGAGTAGATCTAATGAGAGTGAGTAAATCGAACGAGATTGAGGTTGAAGCAGCAATAGACATTAGTGCTTTGCGAGAAAACATCGACCTGAGAGAAAAGTTGACTATTGAATTGGAGCCACACTTAGATTCGATAGAGTCAGGTGATGTTAATGTACTCAAAGAGATGATGATACCAGTTGTGAAATCATGTGTAGAAATAATATGCCCTAAAGTCACCTTGATTTAAAAGAATCGGCCCTGGGATGATGGAATAAATATTAGGAAATGACAAAAGTCCCAAAATGCAAAGACTACAAGTTTGAAAACAACGGAAAGCAATAATAAATGTGACGTTCTAAATCCATGCATTGCGTAAATAATATTGCTGATTCAGGAAGTGTCAAAAAGAAAATTTCCTCTTTTTAGAAACTATCGCCAGACCAACAATTTCAAGAAAAAACTGAAGAAATGTTTTGAAAGCTTTTTCTCTTATTGTGTGATAACCATGCTTCTAGAAATTGCCATTTTGGAATAAAGAAACCTTTCTCAAAGAGGACACTGTAGTATTTGATGAAAACATTCCATCAGACGAGGAGGCCAAGAGGTATTAATTCTTTCAAAAACAACAAATCTGCTGGCAGTGAAAAACTGAAATAGAAAAGCTTACGTACAATGACAGTGAGAAGCAAATTAGCTACATCGTAAGACTCCTCACTCTCATTTAGGCCTTGCTTGTAGTACCATCAATGTGAATTCATGCTAGTATCAAGTGCCTGCAGAATAAATAGTGCCAGGAACGAGGCAGAAAATGATCGTGGGCTATACATTGGCTGTACTTTGCAAAAATTATTACTGAGAGATTCAAAGCGTCTTATGAAAAATAAATGAGTGAAACTCAGTATGAGCTCAGAAAGGGGAAATCAACATAGTATAGAATCGTTATCTTAAAGCATATCATCGAAAAACTGGAGAAACCCCTTAATAGCTATCTATATAGAACCAAATCCTGCATCTGATCAAATACCTAGGGACCTACTTGTTCGAATGATTGAATTACGAACATTTGCCAAATACGTTATCAAGAATCTACGAAGTATAAACAAAGAGAAAACAGCTTCAATGAGGCTTGCAGTCAAAACTTAGCATAATAGTTGGGTGACGCCAAAGGGGCAGAATTCCCCGGATATGCTCAATTGGTGTTTTGATTTTCTGTTGAAAGTTGCTGTCCATGCTATTGATACTGCATTTCCAAATGGCTGCGGTATAGCCTTGAACTACAACATCCCTCACTGCTGCTCCAACTAAGAACAAAGAGCTGATTGTAGACATGTGTAACTGGCATCATACATTGCATATGTTTGGAGAAGAGATGATTTGAAACAAAAATATGTCCCGTTGGTGACATATTTTTCTACTTCTCTAGTATCCGTTCAAACTTAAGATTGAATATTGTATGCCGATGTTCTAGTACTCATCTATAAATCTGTCCGTGAAGCTGAGCAATTACTTGCCATCATGAATAAAAAATACACCCGTTTTGGACTGACAGTGTCCTTAAAGCAAACTAAAACTCAGGCGCTTAACCATTCTGACGCTGCCACTATGGCTTCGCTGTTTTGCATGGGAGATTACGTAATAGAGAACTTGCAGGAATTTTTTTACTTGGGCCAGTCTATGAGATCAGATGGTAATGGATGTCATACAGCATATCCCATTGTACGAGCAGCTGCTAAGTATAGTAAATTAAGGAGAATCTTCACTGATTGCTGAATCAACATGAAAAATAGAGGGAAAATCTTACACCCTTGTGTGATAGCTATACTATGTTGTGGAATGGAAGTCTGCTCACCCACTGAAAAGCAATTTGAAAAATTTGAAAGCTGCTAGATTGAGTTCTTAAAATGCCTGATGAGGGATGGATGGAGACGCAAAGATCATGTAGCTTCCCCAGAAGAACAGAACTTCATCTTCAACTACAACAACAATGATATGTTGAGGATAAAATAGGCAATACCTATGTACTTTTTCAATACATTAAGTACATTGGACACGCTTGCCGCTCCAGCAACACTAACTTGACGAAGAGGGTCTTCTTTGCAAGACCGAAAAGACCCTACTATAGAGATCCATTCCTAAAGATTACATTAAGTACATTGGACACGCTTGCCGCTCCAGCAACACTACCTTGACGAAGAGGGTCTTCTTTGCAAGACCGAAAAAGACCCTACTATAGAGATCCATGCCTAAAGATTTCCAGTATCCTCAATGTATCCTAAGACCAGGTCAAGAGACTGATACATTCAGGAACAGAATATGCTGAGCTCATCTGAGCTCGGATTGCTCAACTCCATAGTAGACGAATCAATTGACCGAGGATATAGCAACTCAGTATGGGGTTGTGATCAAAGACAGAGGTTGCACATCGCTTCTTGATATCCTTGAAATAGGACAGTGAAGGCACTTTATAAACCAAGTATCCCCTAATGCCTATCAATTGTTAGTCAATGTAATTCTTATATATATCAATGAATATATTGGATTGTGGCGCTAAATGAGAGTGGGCAAAATTAATTAAATATTTTCACAGATTATGGACTTTTAACTTTATAAAAGTAGAAATAAAATCAAATTTTATATTTAACAGAATAAACATCTACAGTATGCCTTAATAACATAGATATTATATTGAAAAAGTTTGACAATTTATTGATATCAACCTCAATTAAAATGACTTTTTGAATTAGATCACTTATTTGGAAAAAAAATCATTTGATTTGATTTGCTGTTAATAAGAACATTTCAAACATGCAAATGATCAATGGAACGATATCTGAAAAGAATTTGTAAATTGCAACACGAGATTGCATGTTAATAGCTGAATATATGTGTGCATCTATGTGAAAAGTATACTGTCGGCCCTTTTAATGCAGACCCTAATTTAATGCCGACCCTTTTTACGCCAGCTCTTATTCTCTCACCTTGAAAATTAGGTCATCCGCCATTTAGGACCGCATATATCGCCGGTTTATATTTGACAAATGAACAAAGAGGAAAACGTTTCAATTGCTATCATCTTTTCCCAGTCTTAACGATTTTTAGATGTCGAGTAACAATATCGTCAATATTTGTTTACAATTGCTCAGCATCTATATCTGCAATACATCAACTTCACCTTCCTCATCCTCATCAGCATTATCATCAGCATCATCTTGGTCGACGAAGTGAAATGGCGGTGCTACCTGCTTTACCTGCATTTTAACGAGTGCTTGCATTCTTTCTAAATTTGTGCGGTCGGCAAGAACGAAGTGCAGCAACATTGATATTGCCAATCCTCCTTCTGGTATCGGTGGTGTGATGGTGGTTGTCTCTATTAGTGAACCTCCCTCTTGTAAAATAGAAAACATACTCTGATTTCTCTCTTGGGTTGTATCCAACAACTATATGATCAATTCTATCTTCTCTATGAAGAGTTGACTGATCGATGACATGCAAATGTGAAATTTACCGAGTCATTTCATGTCACCCACGCTGCCAATCATGGGTCAAATAAAAAGATCGTGATTAAGTGCTTGAAAAAGATTGTATTTTCATGTGTTCATTGTTATTGATGTGTTTAAAAGTTAAAGGACTCCTGCTGTTGATGAAATCTGGCAAAAACACAACTGCCTCATGGTCCATGTTACAAAAAATCATGTCAGTATGTTTCAGACCCTGGACATTTCCATCAACAAAAGCGCAAAATGCTTCATCGCGGATAGATATCAAGGTTAGTATGCCAACCAAGTCTTAAAGCAGCTATACTTAGGTGTGCTGCCCCATGACATCAAGGTTAATGTGTGTTTGTCAAATGTCAAGCCTCTACATGAAAGTGGTTAATGGCGATGTACAATCATCTTAAGCAGTCGAAGAGTATCAATTTTTCCGGTTTCAGAAAAGCTGGAATAACCGACGCAGTACGAGAGTCAAAATTTCTCGTGCTACTCTCGGATAATCCCATTCTGGAGATTGATATTGCTCATTGAAATGTGAAAAACTTCAGAACGGACTTTTTACTTTGCACTACAGTACTGGGCAACTTTATATGATTTTAGAAATACTCGGTTAGACTTAATTTAATCACGTTTTATCACGCTTGCGTACAGATCAGTGAACCTCTCGCACCTAAGAATTTAGCGCACTTGTGTTTAACGTCTTCCTAAGCATTGTTTGATGAATTTAGAAATAGGAATGGAAACGTAAGATCTTTTCAGAATAAATCATTAGGTGTGACGTGTATTAGAAAATCCGAAATAACGCCGCGTTCAGTCCAAAATCGCGTTTTTGTTCGGCCCTTTTTATGCCGATCGCCAAAAATTAACGCTATTTAGGGCCGGCGTTAAAGGAGCCAACAAGGTAGTTTAAATAGGATCCATCGAAACAACAAATCATATCGTCTATAAACTGTTTCTAGAAATACTAATGAAAATAGTTTGCCTTATTTATTAGAGAAAAAAAAGGCATCAACTCAGGGATTAAACTCTGGGACCTTTCATTTCTTGACTTGTGGTTCATCACTGAGCTAAAGTAAACCGTGATAATCTTATACTGTACCGTACAGTTCTTTAGTCGCCATATTATGTTCCAGCCCTTCATCAGTGAATCTTGATTTCCATCTTTACAGGATTTGAGCAAATCCATCCTAGAAAGGGCTGCTATTTGCCAAATTGATGCACCCAAAGCTCACTCACCATATTTGATGGATAATGTTATTCTTTTATTTCAATTATTCTCTTTCCAAGCTTCACTTCGATGTAACATCATTTGTTTTGCAATTGTTTATTTTACAGAAGCAGAGATAATGTTTTTCAATTGCGCTCCATGATAGTAAAGTATGTTAAGCAGTCATTTAAAAATCCATGATAAATCCCAAAAAATTTGAAAGTGATCATAGCTATTTATTAATCTTACAGATGAAATTTGAAATAATGGTTTATGAAACGACAGAATTCCAATAGTAGGGTTCCAATTCTGATGGTGATGTTCTTTTTTCTTCCAAACTACAAACAACATTTTCAAAATTGCTCATTTGAAATCCTTTCTTTTGAAATGATCATTTCATTTTACTTACATTCGTATATGACTCTAAATACCGTTTTTAAATG
>JAAAKL020001683.1:0-29547 GCA_010016065.2 Carybdea cf. marsupialis auct. non (Linnaeus, 1758) | reverse complement strand
GGGGGGATATCATTTAAGGTGTTTTTCTTAGAGTTGTCATTATTCTTATTATTATATCAATTTTATATAAGGGTCGTTGATGTTATTGTTTTTTTATTTTCGTATTTTTATATGAAAAACAGTTTGGAGGTGTCGATTTTTAGCTAGCATCAAACTGTGTCGTAGTTTACATAATCAATAAAGAAATGACTTAAATTTATTTTTAATTAAAAACTTTTCTCCAGTATTATTACTTATTAACAGAACAATACACCTATATACTATTTACTATTTGCATTTGGGTCTGCCTTAAATTCTGCTACTAGTTTACATATTCAAGACAATCAATGTTTCAGGTGGAAAACTTTCATGATGTTTTGATACATATTTTTGTATTTAATAAAGATAGGTTGCAACTTGTTCCTTGGCTTTTCAAAGAGCCTGAAGCTACCTCACGTTACACTTCAGTAGTTTCGAGAAGATAAATGGGCACATGCATTTGAGCCGCCGTGGTCTAGTGGATAAGTTCCTTGCCATCAGATGAAGAGGGTCAAGAGGGCCAAGAGGGTCAAGAGGGTCACAGGGGTCCAGAGGGTCGAGAGGGTCAAGTGGTTCAAAAGGGTCAGGAGGGTCAAGAGGGTCAGCGATGAAGTCCCTGAAGGGTCAGGGAGAGCATCCGATCTTTAAGTGCTCCATGCTTCAGTAAGAAGTCCCATGTTCATGGACTGTAATGGGGAGTGCACGTCGTTAAAACCGCTGACATAATATGGGTCATGATCTTACTCCACATTCACACGAAGTGTCATTCCAATGCCAAGATCCTAATTCAAACATTCTCAAATGAACAACTTCTTATTTTCCTTTTATGGTTATGTATTGTATCTAACAACCCATGACGGCATTTAAGCTGAAACAAAAATGATTGAGTCAGTTATAAGACTTGAACCTTGTTAAAATATTGAAGCTGTGAATGTAGTTTCAATTGCTATAATGACATTTTTTATTAGCGTACTTTAACTTTCATGTTTTACTTACTTAATCCCTATTTCAACTGACGCAAGGATACCATACCACAGCTAGCTCACTAAAATCGCATTCTATATAAAATAGCATATGTTCAGCGCAGTGACGTCAAGTATTTACCCGTCAATTTTAAGATAAATGGAAGTTACGGCTGTCGAGATGTTAAGGAGAGGACAGACGGACTTTCCTAAGAAACTTCGATATCGTATAGTACTGGTCAGTAGATGTCTGTATGCATTTATGGAACAGGAAATAGCATAAACATCAACCCCATAAAGCTGGTAGCACAGATAGCTTCAAGACGCGCAACATCATGCAACCAACCAAGCTTCAAGACGCGCGCTTTTGAGGCAATGTAAATATCTTCCAGCTACTCAACCAATCAGATTACTTCATAGCTTATATCCACTCTAACTGAAATATGGCGAGTGATGCCTGCAGTCAATTAAGCGAGAAGATTCTGTCAAAGATATATGCTTTGGCTTGTAACCCTAGTTCTAATTGCTTCATTACAAGGTACAGCAGCTTGGAGATACACGTGATTTGATCTTCTAGTTACGGTAGCTTGCAAACGTTTCAGAAAAGGAAGAGAAAACAAGGATTTCAGAAGCAATAGAAATAGCAGAAGGAGAAGATGAAGTAATAACACGAAATGATTGCATCTTTACCATATTAAAATAAAAGTTACAAAATAATGCTTTCGGATTTTCTATTTTTACCTGTAAAGAAATTTTCAACAATTAAAGTTCACAACGATGTACTTTTGGATAGGAAAAAATAGTACCATGTTTACTAGATTTAGTATGGAGTGGTTAGGCAACCACCAAAGACCACCGTCAATCAATGCGATCCTTTTAAAGTCCTTTGTATCTGAACACCAGATATCAAAACAAACCTATTTTATACCAGCAAATAATTTGAATAATATGTGTATATATATATCCACTTCAACAACACAGCCGAATTATAAAATCTCACCATCTATAAGGATTCCTATATTTATAGCTACTAAATCAAAAAATAACCTGGCAGTTTTTGTCCTTCAGGTCGATTGTGCCAATCACGTCATTACTGTTTGCCCACACAGATTTGTGACGTAGCCTCACCCTACGCTTCCAACAACAACATCATGTTTCCTCCAGACTTTAAAATGCTTCTTTAACGTAAACAGTGTTTCAAAGTGAGCCCCACAAACAATCTCCTAGGAAAACAATCAGAGAATACTGCTGACTTCTGGTTTGTCGGCTTGACAACAACTGCCAGTTGACGTTAATTCTTTCATTGGTCTCTACAGGCTGAAAATACCAAAAGCGATTGTTGTAAGTATGGATTATAAATAAGAAATGAGTTGAAAGTTGATTAGCATGGGGTCGAACATACTGCTGCCATGTTGAATATTTGCTCTCGTTGGGCAAAGAATTTTTGGAGTAACAAGGTTTAAAGATCACGAAAAATAAAGAAACTTACGAGGTTGAGATTTGATCTTTTTTGTCGTCAATACATCCAAAATTTCAGTTGAAATAATACCAGAGTTATTTTGCAGATAAATGGACTTACAAATAAATAAATTAAAAATAGAAAGCTTTTCTCAAGTTTAACAAAAATTTAATACTTTTGCCACAATTCAGTGACAACAGTTTCAATCAAATCTGTAAAACTTAGTTTACATCAAATCTCATATTAGTGAATGTTTTCGTTAGAAAGTAGTCTATGGGTTTAAACAGAAGCAAATCACTAAAGCAGATACCTTAGAACATTCCTAAACCTTTTATTTAGTTTATGCTTCGGGAATTGTAAAAAAATTACCAGCGAAATGACACCTGCGACAGTCGCCGTTCAATCCCTGATCCCCGATCGCTATAGGGCAATATTAGTAAATAAGTTCACAGTTACTCACTCCAAGGGTTAAGCCCATTAAGGATCACTCATCTGCTCCATCAAGAATATCTATAGAAACATGTATCATACTGATAGACGTAAAATGATGTGTCCGGAAGCCGGTTTTGTGGTTCCTAGACCATAAAGATGATGCTAACCGAAACCTTTCTGTGAGATACATCTGTAAGAGAGACTTAAATGTGACCGAAAATGGTTATGAAAATATTAATGGATTCAAGAAGGTAGCAGTTGTTATGTAACAGCCCTAATAAAGGTGGACTGAAAGTCAGCATTTGATAAATGAAACTCAGAACAAACCCATCCCCGTAAAAATACGTCCCCAAAGTACTATGCCATGCTTCCCTTATGCGGAGGGAAAGTGGTGACGTTGCAAATCAAAAGTTTTGGAAATATGACTCCAGATATCTGAAGACAAACATGGACTAGGCTGCTTCCGAAAATATCAGACCTGTAGTGTATATAGTATTTAAACTAGAGGTGTTTGAATCTCACAAATCTCCGCTCAAAACTCTGATGATATTCCTTCAATCATAAAGTTAGAATCCAGCATCAAAAAATAAGGTTTTGTTAGAAAGATTCAAAATTTTGAAACCTAATATCTCGGTGTTGGGATGGGGCATCACTCTCAATTTTGGCAATGGCCGTTCTTACTAATAGGGCAACATGAAAATTGAGTATTTTCCCATAATTCGAACATTTTCGAAATCGTGACGTCACAGTTTCCCTCTACATTTTGTCTCAGGTGGGGGTACAAGTGCATTTACAGGTAATATGACCAGTGCTGAGCTTCCAGTGCAAGATGCAACATCCTTTATAGTAAGGTTCTCTGAAGGGATTTGAGATTCAACTCTTGCGTTCGGGGTAGTCGTAGTCAGAGAGATCTTAATCAAGTCACTGTTACAATTGTGAGCCTTACATTTTGAATGATGTAAGGAAGAATACGATGAACGTAGCAGATTACATAATAAATACTAAATACGCTTTACTATGATGTTGCTATCACGGCAGCTATACTGAGTTTTAGGAGACAATCAATGTCTACTGAGTATATACAAGGGTAAAATATTTTGTTTAAATCAGGAAATGTTTGAGTTACGAGGTATTTGAATTTTGAATGTTTAGAGTAATGCATATTACAGAAATGGGGGTTTCATCCAACCTATTTTTAGCAGGTTTTCCTTTCAGAGGAGTAAATACAGTACATATCACTAGGGTATAGACGTCCACATGAAAGTTATGGAACGTGTTGCAACTCATGTGGGTATAAAGTAATGATATTAAACGGAATGTACAGAACAGCATTCCAAACTTACTCTGAATGTAGCAGTAACGAATTTAAGGAAGGAGCACTAATTAGCTTCTAAAGGGATGTTTTGGCATTCAGTAACTTGCCATTTTGAGATTATATACGTTTTTAAGTGGTTTAAAATCCGCCAAAGACACGTGTCGCTTTGTAATCTATACGATTCGTAAATATGACGTCATCATCCAAGGTCTCTGTACTTAACCTCATTTTGATGCTGCCCTTTGTGCATCTAAAAAGCCTTCAAAATTTCACCATATCTGCCTCTACATGACCCTTTGATTTTAAGTTACTGTATATCAAGTGAGAAAACTGTAGAAGTCAGTTGGACTAAAGGCATTTGGTATCTGATAAGTGTTCTAACGTACTAACGATTTGTCGATCTTCGATACGTAAAATAAATTCGAGTTTTCTGTTCCTCTTCCAGGATGCTTACTCTTCGTTATGGGTTGCACGGTTGAAAGGTTTGAGCCAGCATGATGAAACGACTATTGACATGTTTCTCCACATTGTTCTGTTTATCTCTGGAGTTCTTCAACTTTGGTTTACACTCGGAGTCACCGGTGGCTATCCAAGAAACCAGACTGGATCTTCACCGTTTGAGGAGATTTACCATATCGAGAAAGTTTTTAACCAACTTCGGAGACAAATGAAAGGAACGAAAGTTAGCACGCAGCAGGAAAGACGAAACAGCGACCTCGCATCGCAAAAACTAGAGGAGTTACGCCTGTTCTTTGAGAAGGTGAAACTGATGACAGCAGCTCCACGACCAACGACGGACAAGGCATCTGCACCCCCTTCAGTTCGAAATCCTATAAAGATGATTTTCACGCGGGTTGGCGTAGGGTTTCGCTATACTATCGCCCACGATACATTTTACGATAGTACAGACGGCGATGCGTTAAGCCTGAACCTTGATCTTCTTACCAATGATAGGAATAAATTATTTCCAAATTCTTGGATCAAGTTAGATAAACAAAAACTAGAAATTTATGGATTTCCACTCATGGGAAATAAGGGAAAATTTACTTACCATCTGAAAGCTACAAATAAGCGAGGGAAAAGTTCATACAACACATTCCTAGCGTACGTCTATGCAAATTTTGAATTTTACAACCACGATTTAGTTATATGTACATCCATGAGCTTCTCCACGTTCGCAAGAGATGTTGATAAACGTATCGAACTTGTGGATAAAATAGCCAAATATGTTTTAGGGACTGAGTTGGAAAACGTCTGGGTACGCAAGTTTGAGAAAGGTTGTTTATCGACAACTTTTAAGCACTTGCCAGCTCGAGGAAGGTGTAACCACAAGGCTATCGAAACGATAGAGGAGACAGTTTTTCTAGAAGGAAAAGTGCACCCAAAATTTATCAAAGCCTTGCAGAGTGTTACAGATGTTAAGGCGGTAAATTTGACTCTAACTGGAGCATGCGCAAAGAAGACTAGCAGCGAGGATGCAGAGGAACTTGAATGGTTAAAGGCTTTAGCACCAGTGATCATATTAGTAGGCATCGTAGCGATACCAACCTGTGTCTCGTGCCTAGTATGTAGAGAGGTAAGACGTCGGCAAGCGCGAATGAGGCAACTGCAGGACAAGAAACTTAAAGAGGATCATGCAACAATGCTGGTGCAAGCTCAAGAGTACAAGCGGGAGTGCGGACTTGACGAGGATTCGGACGATGGTCTCGATCCGCATAATCCGAAGAAAGTCCGGTTTAGTGATCTCCATGAAGAAGATGGCCCACTTTTGGGGAAAATAGCGGAAATGATTTTGCCAGAGGCTTTTGTAGATACAGTTAATAAAGGATCGGAGTTGTTAGGAATGATCATGCCTGCAACAACAAGTGCGAACCAAGATGCATCAGGTAAGTGCAATGATATCATCCTTCTTTGTAAATGCGATTGCAAATAATACGCTTCGTAGTTTGAAGTCTGCAGGTCAAATGCCCTTACCATGGAGTATTTCTGTGTATAAAAACTAATAGAAGCTGAGGCGGGCTAGTTCAGATACCGGACCGATAATGAAACAGTTAATTAAAAGGCGACGATGGAACTCAAACCTGCTAAGAGTGAGATGGAAACATGATTCGGAGCAGACGTTCTCGGTCAGAAGCACTTTGCAAATCAAGAAAATTAGTTAAAACAGCTAACCACGATTTCCTTTTAGCTCCCAACTCTTCAAGCAGTACTCATCCCTCTCTCGTTGACACCCATTTCAGTATATGCGACTAAGTATATACTTGTTCATAAATAGAATGTGTGGTTTTGCCCATGCAGGCTTACATCATTTGCTGATTCCTTAGAAAACTTCAAACTCACCCAAGGCTGAAAACGTCTGACTCCGTTAGACATGACTTAGAATGACACTTGACACATGACATAGAGTGACATTTGACACATTACTTAGAGTGAAATTTGACACATGACATAGAGTGACATTTGACACATTACTTAGAGTGACATTTGACACATGACTAAGAGTGACATTTGAGACATGAGCTGAAGTGGCACCTGTTCTTTAAAGTTATAGTGGATTCTCCCGTCGTATCGACGCATGAGAGATCAACTATTTGATCAGCTGAGCGACCTACTCAGTGAATTAAATTTAAAGCAGTTAAGTAGACTACAGTCTCTTGTACCCTTCAGGAGTTCTTAAGCCTGTTCAGCGTGACACATGTGTGACAAGGCTGGGCCATACAAACACAAGTACAATCCATCCGACGAGCGTCTTGAGTTTCCGTCTCTCCATTTCCCGTACATGGACGGGGTTGGCCCCGTGGCTATGGTAAAGAGAAGTAATTAAAGTTTCTCAGCGTTGGGATAAAACACGGACCAGTGGTTTTTAAAGAAAGCCAAACGCTCCATTTAAAGTTATACCTGTTGATATAATGGGAGTGCTTGATTTCGTGGTCTAATAAGCTTGTTTTGAATACCGTCGCTTCGGGTTCGATCCCAGCCCTGGGAAGCATTTGCGATTTCTGTTCGGATGTTTTAGCCTAGTCACACTTACGTCACACTGAAGATGATCAATACGTGAAGGATACAATTGACGGTGGTCAACTCAGTCACGTTAACTGTAATTCACAGAGTACGTCGCACAGTGGATCATGCAGCTGATCGCGCATACGTCGATATCAACAGCAGAACCCATGGTGAAACTAAAGTGACACATCACCCGGAGCAAGTTTGGAAAGCTACACAAGAAAATGGTTTCCTTAGGAAACGATGGCCGCCAAGAAATTAAAATAATCGACGTGGGACTGTCACTACTAATTTTGAGGAATATAGCGGTTGTGCAAATTTGTTCTCCTTCAAAACTCACTTGTTGATCAGTTAGTTTTCATCTTCAGGACACCTGTGAGATTAGTCAACTAGTTTCAAATAAAAGCGTCAGACGGTTTCTTTATACTGAAAACTATCAACAGAGCAAGTGAAACAGTAAAGCCCTTACCTTGGGGGAAGGAACGCACCGGAGCCCTACCCACAAAGCCAAGGCACCGGAATCGGTTGCTTGTTTAAACGTCCAATACAATCAAAAGTATTGAATTTTAGAATCAGTGTTTAAACGTTAAACACATGCCTTGCAGCCACGATCAAATTTACAAAAACCATTAAATGATTTAATTTTAAACGCGAAAGGTGAAAATCTTAATGGTGAAAGTGTTGTCGTCACAGCAGAGTGTCAAAAGTGTTTTGGTCATGGAGATTGAAAGTTGTCGAATGATGGAGGGTGGATGGTCAGAGTGAGGGTTTATCTATGATGTGTAGAGGTTTGTCATCTGGTTAACTGTGGCAATGCCGTATTGATTTTCTGGCATTGATCTTTATTCATCATCCTATTGTCGTCGAAACTTCTAATAACTATATATATATATATATATATACATATATAAAACACTTAAAAACAACAACTAGTCTTGCTGGCAAGCTTTCGAAACTTCGACTTAATCCTTCTTTAGTTCGGAAAGCTTGCCAGCAAGACTAGTTGTTACTTTTAAGTGTTTATATTTCTTTGCAATGTTTCTAGTTCTGTTTTAAAAGGTTATATATATATATATGTATATATATATATATATGTATATATACGTATTGGTTACTACAAGAAGAGAGTCAACTTCTCTATTTGATTGTGGGCACAATAGTTTCCAGTCTTCCATTCAATATTTGAGAACAGTTTCTCTGCACTACATACTTGTCACATAAGATCCACTAAATAAGAAGTAAGGCTGTGTGGTCTGAATTTTTTTTCCCGTTTCTAGACTTAAACGTCCTTAATCCTTCCTTAGTACAAATCCTTTCTGACAGACATCATTGATTGTGTGTGTTGGTCACTACGTTACTTTCATTTTATTTCGATTTGATTCGAGTTATAAAACGGTCAGAAAATTTTACAAGATCAGCACGCTTATTGGTGTCTTTGTCAGGCGATGTCACTGCTCTGTTTGCCGTTGAATGCATGTTTTGCAGCAAATCTTCGCAGTTGTTACTGCGATTGTAATTCTAAGCATGCTATGATGCGATACTACAACTCCAATCTATCCGATGAATAATTGATGAAAGCCCTTTTTTCTGGTCTTAAAAAAATAATCGTCGCTCAGGGTTTAAGTGATTTGCGAAAACGAAGGATTCATGACAGCTGGAAATCAGGGAGGATTTTGCGAGCGTTATAGGGTGTGTCACAAACACTTGTTTTCTCTTGTGTGCTGATATCTATTTTAGCGTTTGGAGAAGCAGTGGGACGCCAGCTTTAGGAAGATGAGAGTTGGGTAACGAAGTCTAACGATAGCAGCAAGGTCTCGTCGAAAATTATTGATCGAGTGGTCAATTCATGACACTTTGAATAGTGAATTCAAATCAAATGGCTTTGATCATTTAAACGTAAATAAAGCATGATCAAACCCTTATTCCCAAATTAATATATTTATGTACTGTATCAGTTGGAACGTGCTAGGTCAGCTTGACTGATGTAAGGGGGACGCGATATTTAATATTTACAACGATCAAATCGATGGCTCTCACTTTTACTATTTATTCTCTTGTCGCTTGTCTTTTCTTGCAAAAAATAACAAATCCAAGGCTCGTGTATAAACAAATCGGGGTCATCTTGTAGAATGTACTCCAATGTGTCGGAAGCGATAAACAAAGATAAAAGTAGTAATGGATTAACGTCAGAAAAAGTGGAAAATTTATATTAGTGAGACCATGAACGAGAGAAAAGGAACACTTGTCAGGGTATTTTTCGGTCAAACCCAAAATAATCAGGTGATATTGAAGAGCTCGATGCAATTTTCTGATAATCAAATAAAATTACATTGTGCTAAATCCATAATATAGTGTTTCCTAGCTTAACTACGTTTGCGCAACACGAGATTTATAACACTCGTTTGGCGTGTGCAAGGCTACGATGGTAAGAATGCAACGGAATTCAGGAGGAGAATATCACAAGACGCAATAATCAAAGCGTTTTTGAGAAGAGAGGATTGGAAAAGATAAGTTTGAATAAATACTATAGAAAAAGAAAAGTATGTCACCAACGGGATTCGAACCCCTGACACTTTGCAACTTTCAATTGGCTGTGAACAGCATGGTGGGATGGGTTGCAGTCCATCTATGGACAAATCACATGGCGTAGAGAGTCTAGCCTCCAAAATTGCATAGAGCCGGATGTCGATCTCCTCCTGTGGAGCATCGGGAGCTGATGTTGATCATGTTATCAACGGGGGTCACCTTGCTCAGTTGGTATAACGGACCACTGCTAATGCGTGGGTCACGGTTCGAATCCCGTTGGTGACATACTTTTCTATTTCTCTTAGTATCTATTCAAACTACCTTTTGATGAAGATGAGTTGTGAGGCCATTGAGTAGTAAAAAGACATTCATGCAATGTCACCTCAATTGCCCTCTTTTATAGCTCGTGCAAACAGCCTTTAATAATGCCAATTTTTTTCTTCATACTTTTGTTTGTACTATAGCTCGATGCATGCCTCGCACTACAGCGAGGACCTGTTGTTATGTTAATGATTTACAACTGCTCAGTATTTCCTTCTTTGTATTATTACATTGCACAGTAATTATGATTGTTTCACATAGGATTTCTTGATCTCTTTTTAGGCATTAGCGTAGTGACTGAATCCGTTCCTAGCTCAAGAAGACCCAGTCGAAATCCCTTGTCACATTTTCTCGATATCAGTAATCCACGAAACGAAGTGACGATGTCAACAGCACCTGAATTTGCAGCCGTGACAGCATCGAAGTCATCACGTGGCCTTGTGGATGTTCTACGTAATCCATTGGAGATTACTACTCCTGCAACTGAAAGAGCCAACACAAGATCAAAGCACGATCCACTCAATGACTTCTGCGACTCTGGGGTCCCTGTGACAACCAAGTCTGGCTTACTTTCTGGAATCAAGAACTTCTTTACTCCAGCAATCACAGTGACGCCTAAATCTCCAAGCACCGAGAGTGTTGCCGTGACAACTACTAGTTCATCTATAGGGAGCCGAATAGCACTGTTATTAAATCCATGGACATCCTTTTCCTCGGAAGATCAACAGATTGAGCACATGAATGTGTTAGCTTTGGACAGTATGGAGGAATTGGACCGCTTAGAAAATGACTATGCCATGGAATCATTTAACCAGTCACAAGAGAGTGGTTGTGAAGGTGTCTATGCTCGTTCGCTAGGCAGTTCCATTGCAGAAACCCAGAGCCTCAACGCGTCGCGATGTCAAACTCCGATTAAGAACAACAAAGGTTTTTTCACTTCAATCAAAGATATCTTCTCTTTGGTGAATACTTCCAATGATTCGGACGAAAAGGGCAGAGACTGCGATCTGGAGATGGGAGATGATGCCATGGTCGTCAAGTCGTCTACACATTTAACGCCTCAAGGCTCCCTATGCGACCCTGCAGTTCTACGGTACAGGCGATATAGTGCCACTCTACCTTATTTACAGCCTGTCAAAGGATTTAAACCTCCAAACTTAGCCCAAATTAGGGCAGGGACGATAAGGCAGTTGAAAAAGCTTGACAAACGCGGCAGCTTAAGTCAGCTGTATGGGGTTGGAAGGGGAAGAAAGAAATCGGACTCAGGTCGCGATAATAGAAACGGTAAGAAAACGAAAGGTCCACCCGGTAAGATATTCCTTACCCCCGACTTTCATCGGAGGGAACACCTGGACCGAAATTTATACTTTAACGAGATGTTCGATGCCCAAGGACTACGACGGTGGAATTCATGCTCGCCCGAACAGTTCCCGAAAGACAATGTCAATGATATTCATTTGCGCGGAACGTTGCCTCGACGAAACTCGAGTGCACGAAGAATTGGAGAGAGTGTAAGTGAAAGGAACAGTCTTGTTCATGAGCCTAACGAGTTCTGTCCTGGGATGTATGGATCAGAGATTTTGTTACATCGATATGATAGTGAGGATAGCCCATTAAATCGCATTCATCAAACGGATAGAGGGAGCATGGGGCCGAACGCAATGTTTTATCCCGAAAGTTCTACTGCGAGAAGAAGGAGTAGCTACAAGGACATTCAAAGTCAGTATTCAGGGGAATCGCAAGGGAGCAGCTACAAGTTTGGTACAAACGACAGTTTTCAACGTTCAGAGACATGTGACAGTGCTAGCCGAACTACGTCAGAGCAATCTGGTTATAGTCACCAAGGAGATACTTACCACGGAGAAAATTATCAAGGAGTAAATTACTGCATTCGTAGTTTTTCAGGAGACAATTATCAAGGAACAGCTTATCACAATAGCGATTACCAACGAAACAGTTACCATGGAGACGTTTACGTCAGAGACAGTTATGAGAGGAGAAGTTATGATCGAGACGATAGTCAGAGAAGTAGTTTTGTCAGTGAATCTTACCATCTGGATAATTATGATTGCGACAACTATAAGAAGGATAACTATATCAATAATAATTACGAGGAAGGAAATTACCTTGGAAATAATTATATAAATCGTAATTATGAAGGAGATAGCTACAATAGAGATAATAGCAGAATGATGGTGGACGAAGAAACTTCTGACGGTTATGGCGATGCCCCACGAACTCCTCTCATTGTTTACTCCAGCGAATACCAAGAAGCTGCGGCTTCGGTCAATTGCGTTAGCTCAAACAAAGCTCACAAAGCAGGAGACCGGCAAAACGATGTTTGCCTTAGAGAACCCATTATGCGTCGCTCTGTCTTTAAGAAGTCGATGATTAAACAGCGAAGTTTCCAGGAGAGTATCAGTCGTCTTGAAGTGCCGGATTCCCATCTGCAGCGTCGAAATTCTCTGCCTTTCGAGCCGGGATCAAGTTTTGATGCCATGGTAACCAATGAAATAAGTGTGTTATCTTCGAGAGAGAGGCAGTCTACTAGATCCTTAGAGATCGATATGTCTGATAGTGAGTTAATTAACATGGATTTTAACTACCATGCAAATCCTGGTTATACAGATGAGGGAGCGGAAGCATCAAGTCTTTTACAATCAGGGACCAAACAGAAAAAACCCAATCTCTGCTGGCAACCTTTGTTTTCCGATGGTCAATCGTATCCTCTTGACACACAGGAAAGATCGAGAAATCAAGACGAAAATCCAGCAGATGAAAATTCTGAAGGCAGATTCCAAGCTCGCAAACAGAGCGCACAAAGTGCTTTATATCCAATTGGAAGTCACACATCCAATGGCAGCCTGTCGGCTTCTTCTCGTAGGCATGAATTCAACAGGCGCTATTCAGACGCGCTTTCCACGCCTGGACTCGGGCATTGCAGTCCGGTTAGCCAAGATCGTTTATCTCCCATTCAAATTTACAACAGGCCCGACTTCGCTCGGATGCGCCTCGGAAGTATTGGTCGTTCGAAAAGCGATCCATACTCGGCTTACGATGATCAACGACAGATGTCGCCAGTCTTGGGTAGCAACCACTACGCACGAAGTGAATATGACTTTTATCCTCCTCATACTTACGAAGGCATCCATCAAGGATTTAGTACTTCGTTCTTGCCGACGCAAAATGTGAGCGAGAAAACAAATTACGACAATATGATTTCCGTATCTGATTACGACAACGGTAATTACTCGCAGCCATCCGATATTCAGATTCCAAATTACGAAAATCAGAGAGGAGCTACGATGTACCCACGAGCTATTCGGGGCGGTGCGGGATATATCGATGACGATAGCTCGGAAAATGATAGCTATTTTGCACCACAAGGACCTGCCAGCTGCTGCGTGGAGCATCTTCCTAGCCAACAATCTTACAATTATCACAGGTTTAATCATTGTAGTGTTGGAGGCTTAGACACAGGGAGTCCAGACGTTTTTGACACGAGAGGTGCAATTAGACTTGGATATGTTTACCAGCAACCAGGACAGCTGACAGCTAGCATGGATACCATCGACTCAGTACGTGGATATCCGGATGGCAATTCTGGCTCTCCAGAAATTGATAATACTTCTCCGCAGCCTGAGCTAGATGCTATTGACAGGACTGGAGCTATTCCTCGCTACAGCCGAGTAACACGTCAGAGTACATCGGGATCAAGTACAAGTGAATCGACAAGATCCAGAAGGATATCCCGTGGTCTTGAACGCCAAAGGAGGGTAGAGGAGGACGACTCTGGTAATAGTTCCCCTTCTGTTAGTACTGCGATCTCCATACATTTCAACCCTTTAGCAGATTTGATGAGCCTTGAGTCTCCGGAAAAGGAATCAGATCGAGGCTATCCTGATGGAGATAATGCTTCTCATGGACCCCCTGTCCGACAGTATACGTCTACAAAATGTTGGCAGTCAGATTTAAAAGGAGAGACCGCATTTCAAAGGCTTGCGCTTAGACGGTCAGTTTACGGAAAGTCAGCATCGGCAGACGAAAGATTCCCAGAGGACAGGCAGCTAACTCAGATGCGATCTCTCAGCATGGATCTGGATGTTCCGTACATTGGTGACGAGGTAGCTTTCCTTCACAGTGTGCCAAATTTAACCAATATAATGATGCAATCTCACATGCATGGCCGAAAGGATAAAACACCACCATCCACGACTCCTGATCGCAAGGGGTCTGGAGGTGAGAGATCGAAGCACTCTTCTCCGTCTTCTCGTTTGTCAACCGGAAGGAAGCACAAGGTTCCGACGATTGAAAGCCGTGGAAGCTCATTGGTAGAGAGCAATTACTATGACGCGGCTGGAGAATTTATCCAAGGAAATGAGGAGGCCTCAGGGAGTTATTTATCAGATTTTACTTCTTCCGGAATGCGGGGCCATGTAGTTCATGCGGGCAAGTTTGTAACAAGTGTTACTGGTCGACGCGAGCCATTTAGTCGTCAAAGTAAGAAGTTTTCCAAGCCGGGCGTTTTCAAACATATCAAACCTAAGGCTGACGATGGAAAGGAAGGCCAATTTATGGGCTCACTCTTCCATCGATTTGGAGAAGGGAACCTGGTGAGCAGGTTTCACTCAAAGATTGGAGGGAAAGATAAGAAACCAAAAAGAGGCATGCATTTACAGACACTAAACCCCCTTGAAACTGAGGCACAAAACGTGGATACTGAAAATGTACCATGTGAATCAATTCGGTATAAACTGTCTACGTTATCTGGCCCAAAATAAAGGGCCCGGGCTTGGAATTCAAGCATTTTATCTACATTAATGGTAGCAAAATACCTGTATAGGATTAGTGTATTTAAGCTAGAAACTAAGTGAATGTTGTCGAAGACAATATTGTTGAAGTTTAGATCAATATTTGTCATGCGCAGACGGACTAGTTGATATTGCTGTTTCAAGCAAAACAGTAATAATGTCTCCAATTGGCGTTGATATAAGGAGGTCAGATCAAGATTGGTAGAAACCATCTAAACAATTTAAACGGAGAATTAAAATCCTAAAATTAACTTTGAAGCTTGATATTGGAGACCCCGAAGCGATCTTAAAATTTTTCTTGTTTACTTAGAAATGGTTAAAATGTTTTTTACCAGTTTATATTCAATTAAGATACTTATAAAGTTATTCGTTTTTTGATAGATTGAGCCTCGTGATGCTTGTAAAACACAGCTTGTAGTACAAACCAAGAAGGCACAGGGGTGGCACTGTTTACCATGGAAAAGACTGCAAAGCAATATCTTGATAAAATAGACATCTACTCTAGCAATTTCTATCTAAAATCAAAATTTATTATCATCATAAAGATAGTACTGGCAATCAATCCTTCAAAAACATAAAAACATACATGCCATATTCAATTCGAGTTCACACAAAACACTGTTGCCTTCTAACTTTCTATATATTGCGTGTTTTGATGACAAGAGTTCAAAGGCCAAGCGGATCACACAGTGTCTGGTATTATTAGGAGAACCTAACCCATAGGCTACCCTTGCTCTACTAATGTTTTGTACCGGGTTAAACACTAGCATAAGTGAGAACCGAATCTAAATTAATCCCTAAATTGGATGGAAAATTAGTTTAAAGATGATTTGTACACGATATCAATCAGCTGCTTATTTTCAAGTCAAAGACAATATCAGAAAATTGGTAAACTAGACTTTTGCATTGGTTTAATCATATCTGAATATCATGAAGTATTCCAAATTATTGTCGTAATTAATCCATAAATGTCATCATCTTGGGTCAACTAGCTGTGTTGATAGGGCACACGATAAGAATAAGTCCTTTACGTACCATTTTCTGTTTCTCTGCTGTCTTTTCAAATCTGACATATCATAAATCTAGACAATACCATATCCAAGTTACGTTCTTGGTCCAAAAATTCTACGAGTAGTTTACTATTTAATCTAGCGTACATAATCGAGCCTTATGGATGCCGGGCACAAATGGTGAGTGGACGTTAAAAAGGAAATCAACTGAGTTATGGTTTGGGGTAACTTGAAAACTTCTATGCAAAAACCTGAACGTTCAATAAAAATGTTTGTAGTATAGTTCAGCGATTTTAAGGGTCGGAGTATTATGTCGACCTCAAGTAGAGGATTCACGTATGCACTAGCATATACGTACATAACTGACTTTCCAAATACGTCAAGAACATGAAATGCGTGACATTTCTTTCTTCAGATAATCACTCGTCTCAACATTTTCGTTCATCTTTGCATTCGATTTCATTTGGTCCCGGCGAGTTTTATGTTTGCAAATCAACATAAAAAGATTTGTGATTCGGTGACAGATTTGTTCATAATGTGTCTGCATACTACTCTAAATATTACATAGGAATTAATATTTGAAAAAGTACTGTCTGTATTTATTCGGTTAGAAGATTGCTAGTTAACGAGGATCTTTGCTTCCTGCAAACACTATGTCCTCTTGAGGAGATGGTAGAACATGAGAATTTGAAAGGAAGCCCTAATGAATGTTAATAGTCTCCTTCTTATAGCAACGCCAATCTTAGTTTTGATTTACGATAGAAAATGGGGGGAGCGGGGGTCGGGAGAGATGGGTTAGGCATTTTTTATCAATTTCCAATTACATTTTGGTCGTATAAGGTTTGCCGTCAGAAAATGGAGTCATTGTAAAGAAGTTGTATAAGTAAATAGAATCGACATCGATTCAAGTAACATGCGACCGTCGTAGCATTAAGTTAATGTTGAGAATAATCAAGACGTCTGCTAAACTGGATTTAAATGGCAGTTAATTTATCTCCTTGATTAAGTGTTTTCCCTTCAAAAATTGATAGTTCCTCAAACTAAGATTTTAAGATTCGTTCCCCCCCTAATAAGTTTCTTCCTTAAGTAAACACATCTGTTAAATAAACACAAATGTTAAATAAACAAAACTGATGAATAAACACCTCTGAAAGAGCACCTCTTTAGAAATTTGAGATTCAGAATAAGCCTCTCCATTGTATAAACATATCCCTTTAATGAGCACCATTTTTAAAAGCAATTTCTTGCTAAACAATAAGATTTTAAACTGAGCAAACCCTTGAAGAAGCGCCTTTCTTGACTAGACACATCCCTTGAATAAGCACATCTGTTGAATTAACACATTTGTTGAATAGGGACATCTGTTGAATAAACACATCTCCTAAATGAGCGCCCCTTAAAAACGATCTTTTGCTAAAAACTAAAGTCCTCATAGCGCCATCACTGAGTAAGCCCCTCCCTTGAAGGCAAAGGTATTAAAAAAGTGCACCCGGGTGCTTATTCAAGAAAGTACTCTATGTGCTATTAATGAAATCCATTGAAAAGTTACCACCAGTTTAGTTGTAGTGTGCAATGCATGAAAGCTGCCTGGCCACGACTATGGGCCTTCTGAAAGTGATTTCAGACTCAATTTGATGAAGTAAGTAAACGTAAGTGTATAAGTGTACAAGATAGGGGCTGGAGGCTGCAGCATTCCTTCAAGCAAACTTTTTCGGGCAATCACAAATTTTGGGGGCAGCGGGTAAATGATTAAACGAAAGAAAAAAACTTGTTTGGTTACAGCCACATAATAGTCACTAAATATTGCGATTAAGTATAAATTTGGCAATGTTCTTTTGTGGAGTTTTCTAATCAGAAATCGACAATCCAACCTTCTCCGACAAAGCTTTGTTCCAAATTTTGGGAAAAACCCAAATTTTTTCGGGCAGCAATGATTGCCTCCTTCGAAAACGTTTTGCCCCATACGCAGATATTAACATGCAGTGGTATATTTTGATGTAGTTAAGGTAGATAGGGTCATCATAATCAAGATTCCAAGGCGAAAGATGATCTTTCAATGTCTTCGCAAAATGCTTCTGCAGTTGATATCCCTTTTGATGCTGTGGTATCTAATTATTAATTTTAAACATTTTTGAGGCCTTTTCCAGATTAAGACCAAGAGTGTTTTTTGACAATTAACTATAAACCATAGCTAAACAATCCCCACTTCACACTCTTTATTCTTAACTCAAATACCTTTAATCAACGCTAGATAGTGATTAACGCTTTGTGGTCATGACCCAGTGGTCATTGATTAGAGCACACGGGTGGAAAACGGTTTACTTGGGAAGTGCAAAGGTTCAATTTCAAAGATAACCAGGCTTTGGTAATCCTGATAGAGATCATTGATATCTTGATACTTCCAGACGGATTTTATCATCTCAACTCATTTTCTGTTGAAGCGGATGACAAATAAATAATGTAATCATGATTGTTTCAATCCAGAATCTTGTGTTATTGATACGCTTTTTCTTCTTGTTTCCTGCAACATGTTCACATATCGTCTCTCGTAGTCCGCATTGATGACCTCGCACAACCATCCCATCTAGTATGGGACATTTAGTATGATCGAAGGACTTGGACACAGCAGGCTCTACGTGAGCCTAAAGGTTTGTTAGCCCCGGATATTCCAACGCAACTCAATGTCAACATAAATATGAAAGGGTACTTCCCAGCGATTTTGCCAGTAACACAGCAAATAGATAATTCCAAATTTTTCTTTCTCTAACTTTATTTCTTCCGTTTGTTGATGGTTAAGATTGATTCGAACTACAAAAATAAATGTACACTTTAGATAGGAAAGATAGGGTAAAAATCCAACAGCACAATACATACTAGAAATACAACCAAAGAAATGTCAAACTAGTAACAACTTACTTTGGTATCCTGGGTAGCAAATAGCGCAGTCAGATGTTCAGTGGTCCTCACACCACAGCGAATAGCAACTAACTGTCTGACAAATAGCCAAAAACCAAGAACAAATGTAACGCTCAACTAGATACGACCGCCAAATAAGGCAATCGTCCAGACACAGGGAACCGAATGTACGATTAAGAGGTTACATTTTAGTAACAATATCCAAGTTTGTTAAAGTTGGGAAAAACAGATATATTAGACAATAAAAAATACAGATTGCTTTTACTTCAGACAGTTTGTACGTGTGATCGTTACTTTCTTCAACGAATCTAAAGAAATTAGGAAATCTGTAATGAGCAGGAAAAAATGGGTTAGAAAATGTTCTTTATGAGAACCACTGAAGCCTAATATATTCATTCGGCTGATGAAATGCGATGCAATTTAGTAGCTCACTGCAAAGCTACATTTGCAGCTAGCTTCATGCTAGTGTAGGAGAAGCATGTCGTTGCAGACCAAGCTTCGACATGCGCGCTTATGAAACCATGGAAATATCTTGCTAACATTCAACTAATCAAACCACTTCCCAGTCTGTTTCCATTTCATAAAGAGATATGGAGTCTCATATCTGCGATAAACAAAGCGATGTTTTGGTTTATGTCATGTGACTATTGATTTTCGTTTTAATTGGTTTATTACAAGCTTCTGTAACTTGGAATCAAATCTGAACGTAGTGTCAATCTACGGTATCTTAGAGCGAAGTTACATGTAGCTGGCTACCAATTATGCATGATAAATCAGCTTCATGGTAGTGCCTGCATGTAGCTGTCTATGGCGTAGACTCTTGTGTCATTAGTTTTAGAAATTGTTTCATGGGCACTATATTGGCCTTATATCCCCTTGTGACAGCCTGAAGTATCCACAGGTTTTACCTTTTCCCTGATTATGCTATCGAGGTAACATCTTTAAACAGTCAATCATGGTTGGGGATCGGAGCTCAACCGAAACAGTACGCCTTTCCACTATGGACGTACATACCCAAGGCAGACATATGTATCCAAAAAGGAATAAATCCAGACTACCGCTTTCTCTTGGGTTTAATTCTGTGTCTATTTAGGACCATTTCCATCACCAATGAACAGGTGATCTTGAATCGAAACCGCTGTTTTGGGATAGAATTTATCAACCTAAACAGATTTAAGAAGTCTATCATTTCTAATGCAGAGTCATGTTGTATACATATTTTGAGCATATGATCATATTAAGTAAGCATATTTTCTCATTTAAAGAAATACTAGAGAAAAGTGTAAGTATCACCACTAGGGTTCGAACCCAGGACCCTGCAATCGCGACGTGCAGCTCTAGTAGCTGACCCATGGTGACCCTGTGTTAACATACTTTCCTCTAGTATCTCTTCAAACATGATATTTTTAAACCCTCTCTTCTTGAACTTCATGCGTTTCTTTTCCCACTCCATTTCCCTGTTACTTAAAATTGCACGAAATTCCAAGAATTTTGTTACCATTAAAAGCCTTGTTGCTTCAAACCCTCACCAGGAAACAATCGTCAGACCTAAAGGAAAGGCTGAGAACCTCACACTCAGTTGGGCTTTGGAAAGGGCAATTTGGGAATGAGGCTGCACATTGCCACATTACGCCAAGATGAATTACAATAAAAGGGAGAAAAGAACCCATAAAATTTTGTCTTCAAAGGTAGAGTTTCATTTGGACATTTTCAAACACCGATCGTCCTAAAACTTTGCTCTTTAATATTTTGGTACCGTTAACCTCCTGGTGAAATAACTCTGAATAGTAACAGACCCAAAACAATTGGTCTGCCTAGGTAGAATTTCCTCGGACACTTTGTAAAATTTGATGCTATGTAGTGCAAACAGCCTCTTTGATCTGTATTATTGTCTCATTTGACTTTGAACTGAACAGATAACGTGTATAAATAACTAATATTATTATTATTATTATTCTACTTCGTGTTCACTTATCAATATGCAATATCTATTGTACTTGCACTTCTGATTATAATATATTCTTTTCCAAAGATCTACAACTACAGTCATAATTACTATCAAATCTTAACAAACCACTATTCTTAAGTGAGGGAATGTATCAAGATCTTACCTCATCTCTTCAGGGTCGCATCTGCAATGTGGCATCCAGTCCCCTTGCGTCGCTGTTGTAGCAATCTCTACGATTAAAGGCACAAAAACTTTGATAGGAGCTTGTTAGCTGCAGGAATATTAAACAAGTTCCATATCCATTCCTGCCTTCTTATGATGCTTAGTAACGAATTCCAGCCTATTTCTGTGATACCCTTACGGTGCTTCCGGAAGCAGTCTATACGAATGGATAAGACTTCAGTGATGGCATCTATGGGCGTGAACTTTCCGTGTTAAGTTGTATTAAGAATGAAAAGTAGTAGCAGTTATAAAATGGATTTGCCAACTTTACGTAACAGTAACCTTATCACGGATCCAACAGTAAAGTAGCCAGAGTTCTCATGCACAAATAGGAAACAGTGGACCACAGCCAATAAGCAAGCACAGTAGGACACAGCAGAACTTGCACAGGTGGGGGAGGTGGAGACGCAGGAGTGCCCAAAATACGGCCACACACCCCATAATACAGACCACCTGGTCCTACATTGCCCCTACACTGCAATAGAGGGGCCTAAAAGAGATGGCTGAAGGAATCACGGATTGAGGTGTGACAAACATACGAAACTACTACTACGTAACGGTGACAAAACAATATCAGTATTCGATCAATGGAAGCATAGTATATGGGAACCAATTTGACATTAATTCGTGTAACAACTTGGAAAATGATATGGGGCCAACAAATGTAATGTATTCACCAGTGGCTAAGTTTACTGCGAGCAGTTATCCGGGAACTTTCAGCCACTATATCTTTCCAATTTTTTGAGAGACTCTATTTCACTGGTGCGGCTTATGGAACGCAATTACTGACAAAGATTACGTTTTGTGAATATCAACAAGTCATTGATAATGCACGGAACTCACAGGAGAATTGCTGTTTCCAAACGAGGCCATTGACCTAAAAGAATACTGATATGATACACTATCGTGGCTGCTCAATCTGGAGAAAAATATTACTGATTGTTGTGACTGTTCCAAGTCTTGAAAGTCAAACGCGAAGTTGTCGAGGCAATAGCTCAATAATCGTTGCCTCGACCACATTTGTTATGTAGAATGCAATGAAAATTTAACAAGTTAGCTGAGTTGGTAGCACCCACATACCCTCTCCCCTTCATTGGCATCACACTTATTTTTATACGGTACAGAAATATCTAAAACTGGTAGTTTAACTCAAACAAAGGGTTGAAGGTCAGTGTACGAAGCGGGGTTTCTCTTATGGTGAAAGTTGAAACTGAAGGCAACATAGTAGTGTTAGCTTCAAATCATATCGAAAGTAAGCTCTGTCCAGTATGAGGGCTTTGATCATTGAGGATACACAGCTGCATTGATTGTAATTCCCTGTTTAAATTAACAGTGTTGAACGTAAAAGGCACTTGGGTGAACAAGCTCAATTTCGTATGACTCTCATCAGAACCGTTCCGTCATAAATACAAAAGCTAAGGTGATCAAACAGTCGAAAATCTAAAATGTAACTGGCTAACAGTACGAAAAGAAAACATGGCTAAAACAAACAGACGTCTAAAACAAAGTCCTTTTGGTGGCAATGATCTGACTATGGCTATGACTTGTCTTTTACGTTTAATTCCTGGATTCTGTACCACAAACAACTTATCAACAAAGTAATATATTGTTTATTGTGCTGAGCAGAAAAGCCTCCTTCGATTCTTTTTGCAGTACGTTAAGTGTACTTCACGTAAAACGGTGTTAAAGAGCTTAAAACTGCACTACTGGCCGCAGACATGTTTGCCTCGTATTGAATTTTTGAGCATCAACAACTGAACTTCCCTGTTCCTTATGACGTCAGATTTCTTCCTTAAGACGTCAAAAATTGAATCGAATCACGTATAACTACGGAAAACTGTATGTGAGACCAAAACTAGCATGGAAGTTCGATTCTTTACAGAAAATGAACAAAATATCAAAAATTTCTGACAACTGGAAGTACCCTCATCATGATCCTCCTAACATGCTACCATTGCGTTATTTTTGTTTTTATTAATCAAATATGTATTTATCAAATCAGTAGATACTATACTCCAATGATGCCACAGACGAATAACCTAATTATCATATTATCACATACTTGCAATGGAAAAGCATGCTTCTTTTCGTAAGTTAACGTATGTAGGTCTACCCATGTCTTTGTTTGTCCTTCATCCCTTGGTGCGTTCGACCAAAAGAGATTGCCAAATATATACTTCCGACGCGACCGCTGTTTGTTTCTGTTCTGTTTGTAACTGCATCTTGCCATGTATTCTATATATGTCCGCCTCCAAGTTGTTTCGATGAGCTGCCTTTTGTGACGGGTCTTAGGGGTATCCAGCAGAGTGTTGTCTTGGTATGGTAAGGTAGCCCATTGATATGTACAGCGAAATGAAGTCCTCTTTCTTAGAAGACAAGGAAGTACGAAATGCCACGAAAACAAATGTATACAAATGTACGAAAAGCGCTCTATCAGACAAAAACGCTCTTAAATGACTATGAATGTGTTTACCAGCATGTTTGTCTTGGGTGTCGTTGATAATTTTTCCTCTCTCTGTCTCTTGTAGTATATCACCCAGTTTCTTTCTGCGCCTCCTTCTTGCATTTACACATGACATTCGCTCGTTCAAGTCTCTTACCCAACATATCTTTATGTACGTAGCACACCGTTTACTCTCAGCATGGATGCCTCAGAACGTTTGCTCTGCCTGAGTCTTAATTGCTTCATTACATTCCTTGAAAGAGGATGTTTTGCGTGCCGTGATGTTTCACCAAGTTATTACTAACACTATGATGGTCGTAATAACGCCTGATTATAAAAGGCACCATTTGATAAAAATGGGACGCATCTTTCTCATAATTGGTAATTGGTGAATTAACAATGTTGAAGTATCGATTATAGCTTAAAAGTAACGCTGTCCGTGATTCGTAGGTATTTCTCTATTATTGCCCGATATGATTTTCCTTTTTTCTGATGAGAATGCTTACTAATAAAAAGAAGAAGAATGCCCCCAAATGATCTAAAGCAACAATAGATTCAATGGGCAGCAGAAATGAATTATTCTGATTATTTTGTCGGGAAGCTCAATTCTGTACATTCCCAGTGGGTACATTTGATTTCAGGTTTTTTTCCCTTTCTGTACAATAGTTGTTGTTCCTCTTAGACTGCTCACCAGAACACAGAATGACCGCTAAATAATCATGTATTTACGTCAGATAAACAAAGGTATCTGACTATGAATGACCAAAGAAACACAATTCAATCAGGCATCTAGTTGAAACTACGTCAAAGCTACCCAAGATGGAAAATTTTCTACTGCAGGTAAGAATATCTATCTGTCTTCATTAGGTTACATATAAACCAGTTTCTTCAGTTATCATTTGTCAAAAGTTTCATTTTTAATTGTATAATGAGATGTTTTGAGATGATTGTAAGCTATTGAGTCATACAGCATAAGGTTGGCATCTCCCTGCTTTTCTCTTGATGATACAGCAATCCTATCTGATGTTTACTCGTTATTTCCAGATATAATCTTGATCTTCTATGTCTTCGCAAAGCAAGGCAATCAGCAAGTACATTGATATCATCAGTTTGTTTAACTTGTGTTGTATGTAAATGGCAACTGGGGGTAGATTGTACAGCGATAGAAAACTTGCTGGCATTTGGTATGGATATATAAATTCTTAGTTATTTAAGCTTAACATCGATTACGGTATACAACGGCATGCTAAGATAAACAAATGATTGTTTGTTAGGACTTGTGTGTTACTCATTTTTTGTAATCATCAGTGTTTTGAAGCGTATAACTTAATCCATCTCAGTGAGTTAATAGGTCCCTTACATCATCAACTGGCTTCGTTTGCTCTTTCCTATTACTGAGAAAGCTCTGTTGTCTAGAGTACAAATTGTGGGACAGCTTAAATGGGCTCCAGGGATCACCATTTAAGACAGATGAAATTGTTAGATGGGTACTCCGGTAAGATTTCTCAGCAATCGCAGATCTTGTTATCCAATACATGTTACATGTATTTTTTGCTTACTAGTTAAGGATGCAAATCTTTAACGTATAACGGAGTCTCTCTACCCTTCTAGTAATCTATGGTGTTTATACGTTTGTGCTGACAAGCTGTACTTCTATCATAATTTGATTGAAGTGGTTATTACGAAGCAAAATGGCAACAATCACAGTGGCAACGTGGGGGGGGGGGGGGTTACTTCAACGTGCTTCTTCTTTGAATTGACAAACTTTACCCGTGATAAGACAGGCAAGCAAACACCCCTTCATAAATAGGGGTAATCATCAGCAGTGAATCTATGGTCAATGAACAGAAACACTAAGAGATTGCGAAAGTGGTTCATAAATATGCCATCGAGTGTGTTACTCAGAAACGGTCAAGAGCATGTGTGTTTCAAATACGAAACCTGAAAATAAGGGTTTAGAAATTGAAAAGTAAAATTTATAGAGTAGGGTAGTTAGTAGTCCTAAATAACAGAATATATGGTTCAATTAACGCTATCCGCACCGAGGAGGCTGGGGGTTGGGGGCGGGGGCGTGGTAGTCTTGCCCAGTATTGGGGAAACTTCCTGACTTTTCATGAAAATTAATCAGGAGTATGCGGAGGGAAAGTGATGACATCGCAAATCAAAAGTTTCAGAAATAGTACAATCTGACTCCAGATATCGGAAGGCAAGATTGGAATAAGCTGTTTCCAAAAATACCAGAGCTGTAGTGTATATAGTGTTTAAACTAGAGGCGTTTGAATTTGAAAAATTTATGGCGAAAACTCTGTTGATATTCCCTAGTTCCTTACGTTAGGAACCAGCACCAATTAACAAGGTTTTGTTAGACAGATCTGAAACTTTGAAAGCTGATATCTCCGTGCTGGGAAAGGGCACCACTCTCAATTTTGGCTATTGACGTTCTCACTAATGGGGTAACATGAAAATCCCACCGCATTTCTAAAAACGCATTTCCCCAAATTTGCTGCTGATGACATAATGACTACCTTCTACGAAGAATCAATGACGACCAACACGACAAAGTGTCTGCATGCAACAATACTTAAAATAAACCTGTTTTTTGGCCTTAAACTAGATAATTTGCATGTAAAAGAAATCCTTACATTTAATTATAAGGTTAGTATCTTTTAATCATAAAACTCAAGCTCATTTTACGCTTTGATACTTCAAGCGATACCAATAATGTAATTTCCAGAGGTCTTTAGGTACTTTACAAGTTCTGGCTGTCATTGGACGTTATCATCGCCAATTTCCAAAATAAATTGATTTTGCTATAGCTGATATATGAATGGACATTCCTGTTAATTTTTATAAATCATTAACGAATATTTAAAGGGTATTTAGCAATAATGCAGCCGAAAGTCTACCAGAACTCGTTTTGTTCAACTTAAGGCGGGCACACACGATCCGATAAAGTCGGATTCGACTGGTCGGAAGAAAAAGTAGGATGTATTTTCATCCGACGGTATACAAACACACGTTCCGACAATTTCATCCGACTGCTCAGACACGTGATGTCTATTTCCGCTTTTTCTTCCCGCATTTTGCTACTCTCACAAGAAAATAATGGATTGCCAAAAAGAGCGACAACTGAAAGGTACTCTCCTAGCTTTGACGGCCTATTGCGCTCAAAAGAGGCAATCTAAGAATAGGACATCAAAAAGATCAGCATGGTTTAATCAATCGCTGATGGCCAGCAAAAGACATGGGGCTTATCATCGGTTATTGGGCGAATTCTTGAACGATAGTCGAAGCGGCTACATCAATTTTTTAAGAATGAACGAAGCCACTTTCCACAAGCTATTGGACCTCGTCGAACCTTGGATTACCAAAATGAACAACATGATGCGGGAAGCTATTTCTGCAGCTGAAAGACTGGCTGTGACACTACGCTTCTTAGCCACAGGTTAGTAATTTTAGTCTTTTCTTTTATGGCTTTTGTAAAATGTTTTGCTAATCATCTCGACTGACGTGAGATTTTGAGGGAAGTGGACGGGAAATGAAGAACAAGGCTAGCCACGTGACACGAAAATGTCATTTGATTGGATTATTGTTGAGAGTGGTCGGATGAAAGTTAAACTCATCTCAACTTTCGTCCTACAGCTTCCGACCATCCGATCAATTGCTTCCGACGTGTCGACCAGTAGGATCCGATTTTGTCGGATCGTGTGTGCCCAGCTTTACATGATGGATGGGTATGCGATCTTTGACAGGTGAGCCTGTATCTTACAGCTAGAAAATACAGTGCACAGCTTAAGTATATGATAGCAACGTGCGACAGAATTGAAAATCTTCTTTGAGATAGGAATTGACGTCAAACGTTGCCATGGTACTCAAAGATATATGGGGCACCGCTTAGGTCCAAATACTTTAGGCTCTTTACTGCTCAAAACACTGCCAAAACCAAAACTACTGACAGAATCTGTGTAGCCGTTGGATCTAAAAATGCTACGTAGTTTGTCCAGATCTTCGCTCATTAGGTGCGAAGAACAAATAACAATGGTTCTATTAACGAGCGAACTGATCAGAGATAATTGCTGATTGGTGGAGCTAAGAGAAAGCCAATTTACATATAACCCTGTGACGGCCGGTTTCGGTAGCGAGCCTAGCGACAATAACATATCAAGAAAGGACAACTGAGATTCTACCTGCCGCTCGCTCGGTGTACCTAAGAGATGGATGCATAGCATTCAATTGTCTATGGAAAAAGTTGCGATCTTTCTCTTTCTCAAATACAACAAACTTGTCGTCCACGAAACGGTAATAGGGAGTTTTCTCAACACATGACGAGCCACTAGACGACGAGAAGATTGTAGAGAAATGAATGGGACTAGCGCGAATGCGCATGCGTTACTTAGGTCATTCCCCATCCGCCCCTCGTCATCCACTCGTTGATTTTCACGTCAACTAGATAACGAAGGAAAGTACAGCCGATTTTCGATAAAAAATACCAGTATTTGCTTCATTCTTGTTATGTATACTTAAAGATTACAAAACAAGGGTTCATGTTTTGATGTGTGTAGGAGTAAACTGCAACTTAAAGCGTCACAGTAGGACGTTTTCGTAACAGATGACATTATCATTGAAAAACACGATTGAAAATCAAACTCAACTACAGCACTCATCTCCTAAATCACGGTACTAAATCGGAGTAATGCCATGGGTTAGTAAGTCTTTTTAGAAAAAGACAGGAGGCCTCTAGTCCACCAAATATCACGCGGTTGTCACAATATCCTAGGATCTTTAATGCCTCAGATAGTTTGACTATGTCATCCCTCTTGAAACGATCCAATAGTACACTCGTTGTTTGACAGTTCTTCCAAGTCGACTTTCTCGCAATTTCAATACGGTATAACAAAATTCGATGTATAACTTGTATCATAAAGATGGTAAAGTGATAAAACCGGTATCGTAAGCCAGCAATAAACCACGCTATATTTCTCCTAGTAACATCTTCCGACCTTCCTTTTACACCTTGATCATCAAACAACAAATAATGGACTACGCGCTCGACGGCTTGCGAAAACACAATTTAGCAGACGACAGGTCGTCAACTAGTGCCCAAGCTTCTCTCTAATCTCCTCGTGGTCTGGTGATGGTCATCTGTTGCAAAAACTCCCAAATAAGCCTTTACCTTAAGGATTTTGCTACGGAGAAGCATCTATTTGTAGTAACCTACGAATATATTAGCTAACATGGGCCCTAGGGGAGGGGAAGTATGCCCATCGCAAATCCATCTATTTGCCTCTACATGACATAATCAAAACTAAATTCTACATCTTTGGTTGCTCAATACAAAAGTTGGTGCAATATTTCAATTGGCAAGATGGTTTGTAATATTTACAGTTCTTTGCATAATTATTGTAGCAAATTTCTATTAACTCATCCCGAAGGACTTTAGTAAAGAGGCTGCTTATGTCAAAAGGGGCGCCTGGTCATACATCAACTGTCTGATCGATGAAGCAAATTCAAAGCTGTCTTGAACACAATACTTGTTGTATTTCTAAAGTATCATCTGGAGGAGTAACGAAACAACAATCTTTGGTTGATATATCACCTAGTACTTCCTGTAGCTCTTTAAAAACCCTGTTCTATTTCATTTTCATCAGCATCTGTGGTTGGTGCATATATTTGTCATGTTCTCTCACTGAAAGAAGTCTTTATGTAATTATTGTGTCATTAACAATGTTGTATGTCACCGATTTTTTATCTTGACAATGATCGTTACATGCTCAGAGTAATACACTGTGTTATCACCATATCTCAATTCTCCACGCCCTGTCGACTTTAGATCACTTGATCCTAGTATGTCTAAGTTTTTTCTATCTATTTAATTTGTTATAACTTCCAACTTTCATTGGTCAATCGTTAAACATTCAAGGTTGCAATTGTATTGGGCCTTTTGTAGAGTATTAGGGGGCATTTGTTGTGGAACAACGTTTTTCTGCAGTATCAGCTATAGACCCTTTGCGTTGACGTCACATTTGGTCGCTAAGGAAATCTGCTGGAGGACCAAGCAAGAAACGATCGCTACGGATTCTGCAAGAACGATAAGACTTCTACCTCTACTTCGAAAGGGAAAAGACCCGTAAAACGGAGTTTTTTACCTGGATATTTTAACA